>WUAW01013576.1:16657-30532 GCA_017165845.1 Thaumetopoea pityocampa | reverse complement strand
TTCATTCTCTGTGTACGTGACAATTTCTCAAAATTCTGTATCAAGTCAGTTTCATTCTAAGCGTGCGATATGTAGGTCGGAACTCGCTATAAATGTTTCCTATCTCGGTTTGGCCTTTGGCATTAGAAAAAGATAGGGAGGGACTAAATTCAGTTAAGTTCTGTTACAACAGAATCGGCTCTGTTATTTAAATAATATATTGGTGGCCTAGTGGTGCTAGAGACGACTTGGGATCATTAGTTATTTCTAAATCATGTACGGCCTACATTGTAGACACCAATGTATTTAACGGAGAAAGAAAAATCCGTGAGAAATCCTGCATGCCTGCAAGGGTTTATTAAGTCTACGAACCCGCACTAGGCCAGCGTCGTAGACTATGGCCTAATCCCCCACCTGATCAGGGGAGGTCCGTACCTCTGTAGTGAGGACGAATATGGACTGGGGGTGAAATAATCTATGATATAAACTTAAGAAAAATGCAATCAAAATCTACATGTTTAATCACCCATATACACTATCTTAATATGTAATTTGTTAAACATTGGTGCTAATTCAGTTTGTTACAACAGACTAATTACTTAACTAATTTAGTCCGTCCCTATCTTTTTCTAATGTCAAGCGCCAAAACGAGATAGCTACAATTTTGTTGCTGTCAGTTTCGTTTAGAAACGTCAAAATTAAAAGATTTAGACGCGATCTCGGAACACACGGACTAAAGGTACGTAGAAATGCAACTTTTTTTTAACCGTTTGACAGAAACGTAAGTCGGTACTCGCTATAAATGTTTACTATTTCATTTAGGTATTTGACCTTAGAAAAATGTAGGGAGGGACTAAATTTAGTTAAGTTCTGTTACAACAGAATCAAGACCAATATATCAACGCATAATGTGATCCCGAAGTTCAGGAAATATAACAACATATTTAATATATCTCTGATCACCTCTTCAAGGATATATCTTGTCATTAGAACAACAGCAATAACAGGAGACCCTAACTTGAATCGATATAATACTATGATGTAAAACAGTGATTCTCAACCATTGTGCCGCGGCACTTTTGTGTGCCGCCAAATTCTTAAGGTGTGCCGTCAAATTTTAGCTTTAGTAGCATTGTCATTTCTACAACCAAATGTAAATGAAATTATCAAAAAACATCATGCTCAAATTTTTCATTAAAAGTATTCTCATCATTAACTTGTAATTAATCCCTTAATAAACGCACTGTTGTTTTTGTAGTACATGTTATTTTATTTTACATTCAAGTTTTAAAATTATCTTTTTTTTTTGTGTGCCGCCAAATTTTGAAATCGTTTAAAAGTGTGCCGCGACAAAAAAAGGTTAAGAATCACTGGTTGTGAAATATAAAATAGAATACTCTTTTATTGCACACCAGTTTAGTAAAGAAATACATTACAATTACGTAAAGTGTACATAGAACGATCTTATCGCAAACTGAGATTTCTAACATGCCTATGAAATAATAGTACCCAAGTTGCCTTTAAATAATACCCAAGTTCTTTCATAGCACAGAAATATTTTTCCACTAAACTTTGGTTACGTCTTTCAAAGAGTTTTTACTCGTTTTGCTTATAAACTTTTTGAAACTATGTTTAAAACTTTCTTTCCAAAACGTTTATAAAAAGAATACTTTATGAAAAAGAAATTAAATGGAATAGGGTGAGAAATCCTATTAGTGGCTAAGCTATACGTTCTAATTTATTGATTATAATATTATAGTCTGCGAACTTTATCCGCGGTCATTCGATTAGAGTTTTGTTGATTATTCCTGCGTGATCAATGATATGTATCAGTCGTTTAGATAAGTTATAAATTATTTTTATTCCTCATAAATCACCTACCACAGTATAGCTCCACAATAATGTTTTTTTGCTCTGTAGCAATTATAGCGTCACTCTATCTTTTATCATGGGTGCTGTGAGAACCCACGGGTATTATTCTGCGATTCAATTAGCAACTACTGCGATCTCTAAGATGCCTGCGATTAATAGAAACTACGACAATTCCCTCTTTTTATGGAAGAATCTGATGTCTAACAGCGGACTTTCACGGACTGATCGTGATAATGATAAATATCTCTTTGTTTAAATATGGCATGCACAACAGATCACAATCAAAGTTATCCTAAGAAATTATTAATAATAAGAGTCTACATTGTGAACCAAAAAGTTCTATAATAATAACGTTGCTCCATCTCTTTCTACGGGCGCATCATTGTAAGCAACATTATTACCCGTCAATTCACGGAACATGTACCGCTGTCCCCAAGACGACTGTTAAATGGAGAATTTATGAGAAATGACTCCATTATTTTTTTTTATTATTCGATAGTCAATTGGCACTTTTACCCTTCAAAACCAACTAGATTTGAATTGTAATAAATGATTCTTTTATGGCACTTCATTTGTTTCAAAACTGTCATTTCATGCAAAAAATCAGAGAGAGAGACGCTTTCTTCAAGAAAAAATATTTTATGTTAAAAATATTTCTGAATAAGTTATTTTCTAATTAACTGTATTCCGTTTCGATTTTTCGGGTCATGTATTTGTAAGTTGTCAAGATTTTAAGTTGTAAAATGTGATAATTCTCTGTGAATTAGATTGTTCTAGTCGTTGCTTTTCCTCTGCAAAATGGTGTAGTCAAGAAGTTATAAGCTTTGTTTTATACTGTCGGGTGTATATGATGGATATTCATAATGAGAAAGGAATTTCTATTGAGGTTGTCGTTTTCATGGCTTAGAATAAATTATTAATTGTAAGGTCACAAGAATTTTTTATCGATTTGGTTGTGTATTTCGTCATTGTTTTACTGTTGTTCTTTGTTGCTTAGAGTTTTTAATATTATTTCTATAGATTCCTCGGTATTTGTTTCAAAACTGTTTTCGATAGATGGCTCTGCTCAATATTTTAACCTTATAACCAATTCATGCTGTTTTTAAAGGTATTGTGCCTAAAAAGCTAGTTTATTAAATGGTGGGCACACGTTAGGAACGGTGTGTAAAAATATTGCAAATTATTTTTTGTTAACAACTTATTTTTCAACTATATGATATTGTGCATATACATAACGAAAATTCATTGTTGATTTAATATTTATTATATCTTGGTCGTTATGTCACAGTTGTTTGATTAATTATTAAGGCTTGATATATTTTTAATTTGGATAAGTAACAATATTCACTGCAATCGGACTTTATTATTTTTGAGAATATACTTTTTTAATCTATGGTTGTTGGGAGACCACGGAAGCAAATTCGTCGCTGATGCGCCAAGAGTAAATTATTAAACGTAATGTAAAATGTATTGTGAGATGTGTGTTTACGCTTTAGAAAAGACCAGCTTTTGGGTCTCTTACCGGAATCTTTTCAAGGGCACGGCGTTGCGAATCGGTGATTGTGTACACAAGGAATACTGAACCTGCATTTTAAATATACCCCTACACTTTTAATAACATTATAGTTGGGAAGAGTTTACCTTTGTGCTTTTTTTCCTTTTTTAAAGTAGTAATTTAATAAAAACATAGGTATAATATATATAGGTATTCACTGTGAAAATTAACGGTAAAATTACACAACACCAGTTCCCGGTCTAATTGATTTAAAATGAATTTTAATCGATATAAATACGGCGACTAGAGTAAATTTTAAAAGTCCCATTTTGGGTAATTCAATCACTTTTATTAAAAAAGAAAGGTTTTATTGAAAAAAGAAATATTTAAAATACTTAAAAACACATTGTATGTTTACTGAAGTGCTTACGATTTTATTGTGGATTCTTTGCTAACAACAAATATTCAAACGAATTTCACTAAGTATTTATATGGTTTAAAGATAAAAAATGTGGTTTAAACATCATTCTTTCTTATTGTTTTTTAAGTTGTTTATCAAAAAAAGAAAACATTAGTTTTTTACACAAATGATCGGCATTTGTTATCGCATCTGAAATTATACAAACTGTTGGCAACATTGTTTCTTTTTTTTATAATGTGGTTTGGATCTGAGATCTTTAAGCCAAGTTATCAACTACTTTATAAAAATCGTAATTTATTACTATTTATTTAGTGGTGGTTATTTAGTACTATTTATATAGAAAAATATCAATTACTGCGTTGATATTTTGTGTAAAAATGTCAATTACTATACAAAAATCGTAAATATTATTATTCAGTTATTGGCACTTGCCAGCCGCTACCGCGGTACGCTCGCTTCGCTCGCTCGGCTCGTGCGTTTTCTGCGGTGTTCTCTCTACCAAGAGTGACCAGATTAAAAAGTATTTATACACTTCTAAGTGTAAAAGGCAATTTATGTAAATAAATGTCCTTCATTATCCCATGTTTGTCTTATATTTTCAAATGCTCGTTACAAAGTCCTTTTTATATCTGCCGCCTGGTTTTTCTGAAAACAATATTACAATACATTATAAACAATATGATTTCGCAACAAAGAATTGAAACATTATTTAAAGGTAATAATTAGTTAATTAACAAAGTGAAACATGATACATTGAACAAAGGATATTATAATTCATATTTAATTTTACTGGGTAAAATTGTACCAGACTAACATTTTGTAATAAAATAGTTCCTTCATTACGTATTTTCTACATTTTAATTTCTATTTGTATAAGTGTCCATAGTACAGATCCTTGTGGCTAGAATCTTCGAGCTATTTATAATGTAATAACGTGATTTATCGGCTTTGTTGCTTGGTGATAGGAAAACAACGGGTAATTGGTCCTGATTGGTTCAATGTTTGCTTTGTATTAAAAATCTCTTAATCCAGCTGTCGATAATGGAAAGATCCGATTGTTTAATAATTGCTTGTTTATTTTATAAAGTATTCAATTTGAATTCTATACGTAATGGTTTTTATAAGTCAATTTTATATTGCTAGCTTATTCCCGCGGCATCGCCCGCGTGAATATCTGTTTTTCGCTGCATGGGAAGTCCCGACAATCATTTATATTAAAAAGCAAAAGATCACTTTTGCTTGACCTCTCGTACCTTAACGGTGGCTACTAAAACAGGGATCAATTTGTATCTTCAATTCTACTAGACTGACTTTGATGAAACATGCCGCAGTATTTAAGTCAAAATAGTACCTTTAAGACTGTTTAATGAAACCGTTTAACATTTTAACCAAAATCTACCCGCTGGTTTTTGCGTGAAGCCCGAACAAACAAACATCAACATCGACGGATTTGGTTTCAGAAGTCCTAAATTAGTTGATCTGAGAAGTTTGTTTTTAAATATCTTTGAGTTTTGAAAATGTGACATTTAACAATGTTTATAGATGAAGCTAGCCGGGTGTTAACTGTGTGGAGACCGTATCTACTCGACCCGAACGACGACACGGTTCGGCCAATGGTACTCCTTAGCCCACTCAACCTCAAATCTGATATAAAATATTCGCAATAGATTTGTTCTATTCCTTTAAACTTCTTTCACAATGTCTAAAGGCGGATTTAACGCTTACATAATACACCATTTCAACTGAAAGCTGCCAACGTACTTTGCATCAGGCACGTGGGTGGTAAAAGTTTGTTTTTCAATATAACAGTAACTTTTGTTGCACTAAATGACGTCATTTGAAAGCAATTATTGTATTGCTGGATATGACTCAAAAAATGTTTAGTATCTGTCCCATTTCCGGAAACCAATGAATGTAGAGGCTCTGGTGGTGGTACCAATGGCGTTAATTTGACTTGACCGCTCGTGCAACACAAACCAGGGGCTTCATTCTTAAACTTAAATGCCTTGCAATATTGACAAATTTATTGATCCAATAGCAACGATTTGCTGTGAACTGTAATTGATGTCCACGTTATAATTAAACGCAGCACAACAAGGGTTAAACGAAACATTTCTATGTTGTTGATTTCGATTCCATGGATTCCATTCAACTTGGTTTCGCGTTCCTAGTCAATTTGACTTGCTCTTGTATCTCTTTGGCTTGTAGCATTGCGAGTTCTGCGACTTAAGTTTGTACGTCTAATTGCTGGCATTTCTAAAAACAAAAATTATAATGAAAATAAAAAAAATCTACTATATTCTTCTTTATAGCCATGTAGTCTATCAAAACTTGCCAAAACTCGATATTCAATTGAACATTTAATATTAAGCACGATTGCTCTGAACAATTGAATCGACTGTGAAATGTGCACTAAGAAATGAAAAATTTACTATTTTACTATTATTATATCAATACAATTTCAACCAATACATCTGTATTAATCGATATTTGCCACGCGCATTATGTCAATCGCTGACAGTTATGTCAAACAACTCACAGTTAAACATTTAAACAACTGTCAGTTATGTCAGACGCCGTAAGGTTACATTAGAAAAGTTAAAATGGTCGTTACGTTTTCTTAAATTTTATAATGTTCCGCGCAACTTAATTTTTCCTTTAATAAGAACCTTCTCCTGATAATAACAAACAACAGAAAAAGAATTAGTGAAATCGGTCCAGCCGTTCATGCGTGATGCCGTGACCAAGGGAAAAAGGCATTCATTTATACGAGTATATTTAAGATTTGATAAAAATATTGTAATAAGCATAGTGAATTAATATATTCTTTTTTTATATTGCCACTATCATAGCTGATAAAGAGAGATCCATCCAATTCATGAACTACCTGTTAATAATTTTGAAATGCTGATCCTATATTCGAGATCAAATTTCGCAATGACATTACACATTAATAATGTTTGCAAAATAAACATGGAACGGGAATCAGCGCTTACGGATGTCAATTCGGATTAATCCCGGATCTCATTACCGTGGACTTTTCACACAATGCCCCAATATTACTGTTCTATATACATTTTGAATGGGAATTGTTTTACTGGAAAATCTGATGAATAAATCACAAAAGAAAGGTCAAACATATATAATAAACAGCCTGAGAAGCGGTATGTTCAGTCCATACAATTTTATTTTTGAATAAATCTAAAAAAACTATATCTCTAATTGCTTAATTCCTTTGAAAATAAGTATACTTTGAGCCAATGAGATTAATTATTTATTATATACTAGAATAATTGTCTAAAATAAAAATTGAGTCTCTCTATAAATAAAACTTCCATAAATCCAATGGTATTTCTTTATACTTTTTTAAATTGATTGATTAAACGTTGTTAAGAATAGTCTTGTCTGTAACCAATTGTGCCCGAAGACATAGGCTCTGTAGCATCATGACCATTGTTTGGTAATGATTGTAAGAGAGCCGTGTCTTTGTATATTAAGACTTTTAGAAGTTGTCTTAATTGACGCTACGTTGCATTTTGAGCACTTACTAATTCGGAAAATAGTGCCTCCATTTAACTCGTTGCCAAATAATATAACATAGAAAATAAAGCAACGAGTTTTAGGTTTTACTTAATAATGACAGATAACGTCAGAATATTAATTTTAAAATCACAAATAAAATTTCACCCGAGTTTGTGGTTTTAGCAAAAACTAACTAGTACATATATCAAAAATACTTATATTTAGTGAAGGTCAGTCAGCGCGTGATGACTCGACACTATTGCGTGCTGAAAACAAAACGCGGCGCCCCATCGGATATTAGCGTGGGATATCACTGGAATCGTGAGCGAATGTGTGGATATAGATATAGATATGTGGATATAGATATGTGGATATAGATCTTTTAATATGTGGTGGTGGTCGACCGTTATGGCCGATGTCTTCGACGGTTTCTCTCCCGAGGCGAAACTCTTTCACCCAATATTTCACTGTGCTATAAAGAAGGACAGACTCCTTAAATACGCCATCTAATCGTTCTTTTATTTGGGCGGGGGATAAGCCTTCTTTAAACAGAAACTTTGACCCTTCGATACTCGATTTTCGACATACTGAAGAAACACGCGTCTCTTGTTGTTCAAACCACTGCTAACCTGAGACTACGCTTTTCATATCTATGCGTGTTTGTATATGAATTACACCATAAATATTTTATTCGATGCAAGTATCGATAAGTTACGTAGAACTACATCAGGTCAGTTAATTATGGGACCATCTACGTACATAAGTCTACGTCTAAGTCGTAAGATTGTGATCGCACACCATGGCCATTGGCATTTCTAAATGGTACGCAATGGAGATCCGAAACGGTATCGATGAGAAACTTCCATCTAGAATTCCGATCGGTAACGAAAAGTCGGCGGCTTGAAACAGAGCGGTCGGATGTCGCCGCTAGCGATCGCTCCTTGTTTTTTGAAGAGCTGTTACTATCTCTAGAATATCCACTAGGTGGCGGACCCGACCAGCCATATGGCTATATGCATTTGTGTGCCTTGGTTGCGGATTGATTGTGATGAAAACGAAAAGACTGATTACGCGATCGTGATCGATTACAACACCGATCATTGCGGCTCTTTTGTGGATAACATCGTTGATTTCGTTTCTATTAGACGACGCCACGATAAGCCACGCTATATTATCATATTATATACTATTATAAATTATATTTTCTATACTGTTATAAATTTATTTTCTTTGTCATTTTCTGGTGCGCTTGGTGCGCGTACTTCAAGTACTCAATGTCCCATCCAAATCCTTCTTTCCGGGGGATATAGTGACTACGATGGATGTTTTTTTGCGACCGCCCAGAGATTCTTGGAGGATTCTTGTGAATTTTGATTTCCTGTAAGGAATGTGAGGGTGTCTCAACTAACTGGTTGCTATTAATGCACTCCCTAGGCCGCTGCTTCTGCGCATGGTTGTTGCGGCCCGCCTTATATTTACTGACCTCGTCAGTTTTACTAGGTTTTGGTTTACCTATCTTTACTAGTCCCTTACGTTCAGGACTATTTTCCTTAATGGCGACGATGACTATAAATACTGTGTGCAAGCGTAATAGATTACGTTTGCCATTAGGAAGCTATCTGGACTCTGAGTTTATAAGAGTAGATACAATCTTCTTCTTTTCTTGTCCTTGTGCCATTATTTTGTATATATCGTTTTTATTATTTATTACAACCTCCTCCAGACCGAAGTCAAGAGGTTGATTACAAGTCACATCTAACAGTTTGAATGTGTCGCTGCACACATAATCCCCAAAGTTATCCTTCTACAAACTTTTTGAATAACATATTGTTATAAATGAAAATGTCATGAGAGTAGATGCAATTTTCTTCTTTTCTTGTCCTTGTGCCATTATTTTGTATATATCGTTTTTCGCTGCACACATAATCCCCAATGTTATCCTTCTACAAACTTTTTGAATAACATATTGTTATAAATGAAAAGCCCAAACGATTTTTCAAAAAGATTTAATATAAACTGTGACTAATAAATTCATTATAAAATCGACACTGACGAACGATGACTGAGATTCGATGTTGCCTCTGACGCGAGCAACGACCAATTGGCCGGCCTTTTAGCACCGTCCTCCTTATATATGGTCGGTGGGTAGGTATGACGTAACAATTGTTCGTTTCTAATACGTTATCTCCTGTTGAGGCTACGTCCTTGAAGCCCTCAGCATTCTCTCGAGGGGCAACCGGCAGCACTCACCGCATCAGGGTGCGTCACCGGTTTAGTGCCTTGGTCTTCATCCCTGTGTCAGTGCATTGGTCCCGACAAGTATATGCATGTGAGAAATGATATACACACATCACTTTTTTCGTTTACCGTAGTCGGTGATAACTAGGTAAATAAGGTACTCACACTATGTACCCAATAAACAATAGGGATAACAAGCGCCGCTGTTATTTACGACTGATCAACAAAATAGGATTCACCCTAGGTGTTACGGATCGGTGGAAAAGTATAAATAAAATGCGTTGGTAAAGGAACAGTGGTTTATAATGAGTCATAGAAATGGTGAAACTAACAAAAAAGATATAAAATTGGCAATATCACTGGAAATTTATAAACAAATGAGTTTACCAAAGAGATTAAAAAAGCTGTTGCATGATGTGCAACTGACAATATCTCTGGAAATTTATAAACAAATGAGTTTACCAAAGAGATTAAAAAAGCTGTTGCATGATGTGCAACACAAGGTCTTTTCCCACTCACCGAAAACCTCCAAACATATTTGTGCGCACATACTGAATTTATATAGGTCTGTTTTAGGTTACCTACAAACAAACACCTAAAAACACCTAGATACCTACAAACACTGGTAGGGTTTACACAGGTCCGTCTCTTTTCTTTCCTCTTCACTAAGCCGTGGGAACACAAAGAAGAACTTTTAACACTTTTGAGTTTTATAAAATGGAGGCGTCGTGGTTCGCCACCCGATACGTCTCGTTGCCCGCGGGGACGAAATGTGGGCTGCGGACAGCCACTGCTATTAAACGATCGTAGCAGGTGGAAATAAGTGTTATCTGCCTAACCCAATGGGAAAGAAGCGTGCCTGTATGTATGTATGTATCATATACTGTTTCTATGTCACCTCCTAGCGTACCATCGTCAAGGTACCACACATTAAATTTTCATTCTAATTTTTGTATAATAGAATGAATAGCGAGACTGAAGATCAAAAGTCCTAATGGGTCTCCTTGTTGACACCCAACAGAAGAGAAGAGTAAATTATTTTTGTAAATTAATTTGGATGGTTCTCTATAGCATTGCCAAAGAATCTGAAACTTTTTGTTTAATTTGTGTTAATAAGGCCCTTGTTTCAATAGTGTTGAAAGCATTTATTATGTCCACTTTCAGCAGCACTTCCCCACCATCACGATCCAAAAAAGTTCTCAAAGCTTGTACAGCTGCCTCACAGCCGCCCGCTGAACCAAATCCTAGTTGTACTGGTCTCAAATAACACCTGATACTGTCCTTTTTTATGCAACATATTTTTGCAGCGAGATGTCGATTGGTGCAACCAACTGCTATAGGGTGTACACCTCTATCGCTCTTGGTGAGGGCGCACAAATTTGCTCCATACAATTTTTTCAAAGGCAGTTTTGGGATTTTCCAAAATTACTTTTTTTATATCGTTTGTTAGAGTTTGTGCTACGGTGAAGCATGCACCATGTGGGATGCGTTTCAAAACGGGAGCGGTGTTCTTTAAGTGGCTTAAAATTCCCCATAACGGCTGACGTGGAGATGGTGAATCAGCAAGGTTTTGTAATATTCTAATAGGTGTGGGTGAAATTAAGCTATTAGCGAGGGACTGTTGTTTTATGAGTTTGAAAATAACGTGCCTGGGGACAAAACGAACACTGATGGGGATTGCCAGGTGACGCACTGCTCATGTCAACCAACTCAGACAGGCGGGTCGGCTACTATGTAAAACAATTACACTTACCACAATTAAAATTGTGAAATGAAAAACAAATATAAACATTTACATGATCGGCATAAAAACTAGTATAAAAGCACACTTTTACACAGACATTTTATATAAATATATATTTTCTTACCTTTTTTTAACCAAGGCACCGATTCTTGTTAGTCCTAGTTAGTTTCTTACTTATATAGTTTGTGGTTTAAAAATAAGATACTTTCAGCCCGTGTATATTATGCAAAAATAAAATGACAGCCTCAGCCATCCACCAATTCCGTTGCATGATGATAATTTAGACAAAGTAGTGCGTCTGCGTATAAGTCTGGTATCCATGCAACCACAGGTAACCATGGCACAAACTTCAATGAAAAATGTCGCCCATCCAAGGGCGTGTGCCGAAAAATAGCCGTTTACAATACCTGTCATATTACACTAAATGACTTGCGCATAATATATATAATAAATTTGATAATTAGAAATCACTGACTGACTTCATAATGGCGAATCAATATGGTCCATAAATTAAACATGTATTTTTTATATATGACAAATTAATTGACATCTCGTATTATTTGTTTCCTATGATTATGTATTTATATTAGTCAATTCTTAAATTGATTATTATAATTTGTAATAGTAATCCTTTGAATTTAATAGAAATTGTTGGGTCTCAAATTACTTTTCACAATGATTAATAGAAAGGAAGTTTAAAATAATCAACAGGAAACATAGCGTCTATTTAAAAGACTAATTTCATAATAATTTAAAACCAAATCTAATTAGTGAATTGTCTGAGATATACATAAATAGCGTCTCAATAACAATACTAATTATAAGGCTACCAAAACAAATCCACGGCACTTTCGCGCCGACATATACACAATATTAAACGATCAAATTGCTTGCTTATTCACAGATCGACTTAAATGCCTATTTTTCGCTCTTAAAACCTTGTGCCATTTTATTTTAGAAAAGGTCGTCTAGGTTACTTCATATAAAACTTTTTGTTAGGATCCATTTTGTTCTTTTGTTTTTAAAAATAGTTACTAGAAAATAAAGCAAGTTTAAATATACGTTCAATATTATAATCTCTTGGACTCGAGATACTATGCAAAAAAAATTTGAAAACTACTTAAAACTTTCTCTGAATAAAGACCAACGTCTTTTACTTTGAAAGCAAAAAGTTTTTCTGCGATATACAAAGACACAACTACTACACAGTACTACTTACATTGTCTCTCATCAATGATAGTAGTTATTGCTGAGACTCGAGACGGGTATAGATTTAAAAGTGATAGGGTTGTGTTGTGATTGTAGGTTGCAATATCATTCTGGCTCAGCCTCAATCGGAGGAAGCCAGAAGATTATATAAGCTTGCAAACACAGCACTTAGGCGTAGATAAGTGATTTAAGTGTACCTATGAGGGTGGCATGATCATGTCTGATCAAACCCTCAATAAATTATTAATAAAGAAAAAAAAAATAGTAGTTATAATCAAACTCGAAATTAGAAATACTGCGTTCATAATTATCTGTTTGTAAGGTATTTTCATGAGTATCGATGCATTGATCAGAGTGCGTAGTATCATAATTTGTAATCGATCATCAGCATAATCAAGTATCCATTACTGGATAGGTCTCTGTAACTGCTTACAATATATGGTTTTACGTAACCAGCTCTTATCAGTCCAACCTCGTGGCTTTGCGTGACTTGCTCTTATCAATATCACCTCGCTAATATGATCCCATTTTGGGAATATCATCGTTTTCTGTGGCGACCTACTTCACTACATAGATAGTACCACGCATCCTCAACAGATGGCGCAGATCTTGAGTGACGACATTTAGATCTCTGAATCACGCGCATAAAGTTTGATAGCGACTTAGCGTATATATGTGTACAACGTCCTGACATCAAGCGTCGGTGCAGCGGCAGGCCTCGCCATACATGACACCCGTCTGGTCGGACGATCTTCCCTTTTCCGATGTTGCCATTCCTGCTACGTTTCCACCCATTGCTGACGTAATTATCGCTGCCAGCACGAGTCATCTTCATTATTTCGCCATATTTCGAATATTATTAATTTTTTATTACCATATTTAAGCCAGTACTTGACTATAATCCCACCTGATGATAAGTGACGATATAACCCAGGGTGGTAAAACGCACTAGCTTAATAAAAACCTATTTAATCTTGTCTTAAAGATACCTATATTATAATCGGACGGAAAAGCAAAGAAAGGAAAGGCAAGAAGACTATTTAATCTTTAGTTACACATATTATGAACATAGAAGCAAATCGCTTCGTACGGGTGGCAGGGAAATCTACGAGGTAAGAGTGATAACACGCCGTGCGCGCCTAGTAGTCCGATGATGAAAAGGGGATGGAGTGTAATTCCTGCGCACACTCTCCGAAACATATTCTATAGAATAGAAATATTTGTATTTGTAATTGGCAAATACAATCTATTTTGCAAATATCGTTTACCTTTCAAACGATATTGAAACGTATATCTGTTCTGAAGTTAATATTTCCGGACTATTATCACTATAATTTATCTGGGGGCTATGATCGAGGGCTATGTTGATCACTCCAGTCCTCGTTTTTTGATCAC
>WUAW01013571.1:1920-18075 GCA_017165845.1 Thaumetopoea pityocampa | reverse complement strand
ACTACATCGCCACTTACCATCAGGTGGGATTGTAGTCAAGTGCTAGCTTATTACAATTAAAAAAAAAACACTGGGTCGTGATACATATTCGTTTTCACCAGAGAGACGCTTCGCTACGCTTTCCACCAGTACGCTACGCTAGTCGAGTGCGGCTTGATAGACTTCACACGCCCATGTAGGTATGCAGGTATCCTTAAGGCCTTTCCTTCTGCGTCGAGTAAATTGTTGTCTACAATGTAGACTGTACATGAGTTTAAAATACCCCAGTGGTACATGATCGGGATCGAATCTACGAGCTTCCGATCGCAAGCCGTGTCTAACACCGCTAGACCACCAATGTACTCGCTAATTCACAGGATACTATAACGAACTGTATGTGCCCGAAACATGTTAAAGCTTATCCGGTATCATATTATCAAAAGCAAGATAATAGGGTATAAACGACATAAACCAAATTGTTCAGGAGAGCAGTTTAAAGTTTGAAACTGCAGAAAAATGGACATAACTTTTTTATTTATTATCATATCGTGAAAATGAAAACAGGTCTAGAACCAAGAAAAATAAAAACATTAATTGGCAAAGCATTTTTTTATTTGATTCGACGTTGTTTTATGTAGTCGTATGCCGCTTAGATCAATTGATCTTGATTAGGTCATTCAATTGATTGATTTTTTTGCTGGAGCATATGTGACAAAAAAGTCTCTGTACAGCAATGGGAGTAAGCGCATTCGAAAAGTCGGACAATTTTAAGTAAGATGGCATTCATAACTCATTTACAACCAAAACGTCGCTTATTCCCTATTACCTTCCAACCGTCGATACGTTCCTCATTTCACATATGCACACTGTCTAGAACCTGAAGCATTTGTAGAAACTCTCACCAGAAAAGGATGTATAGTCCTTTAATTATAATTTTAGAAATTCCAAAGTAAGAAACTGCAATATTTTGTTTTTGTTTCAGATGACTCCCGTAACACAGTTAGGAGTCATACTCTGGCTCATTTGCGCGGCTATGGCCGACACCACCGAACAGAATACTACCACAACGAAAGCGGTCCGCACCACCATCCTGCCATCTCGGACCACAAGAACCGAGCTCAAGGTCTCTAGAAGCCTCAATCCTCATGACACACAAACCCTCAACGTTAGAACTAAGTCAGGCCACGTTACACAGCTTATAGTCAAAAAGAAAGATAAATCCACCACTCATCATGTAAGCAGTACATCACCAACACCTACTACTGCATCTATGAGATCTACTGAGCCAAACAATTCAGACGAAAATAAGAACAGGACTGAAATAAGGGATCAAAGAAAATTAAGCTTCATGGGTCCAGTCAACAGTGACCTGGCGGGATACGATTATTATCTGAATAGGAACAAACATCCTGAGGAATTAAGTGACGTGAAAGCTGAATATGGCAATTGGTCTCCTGTATCTGTCTACCCAGAATCCCATATTCAGGATAACGGAAAGAATTCCGAATCGGATCCTGAAACTTCAAGCTACTATCCTACATATGATAATGAAAAGAGAACTGAAAATAAAAAAGTCTATATCACGTCGACTAGTTTCTTAGATTACGCAGGACCAATCAAAAGTTACAGATTTGATCCACATAATCCAGCCATAAAAAATGATAGGAACCCAGTTTACATCGAAGTTGTCAGCACCAAAGTATCAGATGGCGAAGGAAAGTCCTACAAAGTTCCAGAGCCAGTAATTGTCAATTCAGAGTCAATGTACATCAAAAAAGCTATTGAAAAATATAATAATAAGCGTGGACGATCAATTCTAACTCTTGGTGAAGATGGCATTCCTGAAATTCAAGGTATAAGAATGCCGGATGACGATTCTGATAAGAAGACTTGGCGCAATGCACGAGTCGTGAACGGAGAACTGTTACCTTACCCTGAAGGTTATATTCCACCGAAGGCGATTCCAGAAGCTGACGTATACCCCGATATTATTGCCTCAGATTCCACACAAAACTTTGGACCTTTTACTAAAGAGGATAATTTCGAACCCAAAGATGGTCCTTTTACTAAATTTGACAACTTAAAGGTAGACAACCTGAAGTTCGAGGCATCAGACAGCATTGGTCCTTATATGACTAGCGACAATCCAGCTTACTCTTATAAACAGAAAAAAGACAATTATTACTTGAAATCCGGCTATGGTCCTTTCACTAAAGCCGATAATTCGAAAGTTGCCAACTCTAAACTTATCGAGTACATTAAACAAATTAACGAGCAGGAAGCGAAGCGTGACTATTTCAGTGGGCGGAGTTCAAGATCGCATAATGGTGATTTGGAATACGCAGAGAGTCATATGCAGAGACGAATGCTGCAACATCCTGGAGAAGTTAACTTCCCAAATTCGGCAATGTACACTCCAAAAAATGCAAAACCAGGATTTGATGAGAGCGTAAGAAACCCCGTTCTACAATACGCTCATCCAGATTTGGGAGTTCAACCAGCAAAAGCTACTCGAGACGGTTTTGACTACTACGAAAACAAAGAACACCGAAACGTGAAATACTACACAAACACCGGTCCAAAAAGTGCTCACCCATATCCCATGGAACCAGTAAATGGTTACGGTCAACAACGTTCCAAAAATAACATAAGCCCTAACAGATACTATGAAGATGAATACAATAAATTTTCTTACTATGAGAATAGTTACAAACCAATGCAGAGTCCGAGATATCCGTACAACAACTACGCGTACATCAAGCGCGTGTCTGAACCGTCTTTATGGAAGAAATTCACGGACTCCATGAAGGAGACGATCAACAGCGCTAGCCAGACTGTTCAACAATTTACCAAACCTTTAATTGATCCTATCGCTAAAGTAACACAACCCGTCTTTGATCCTATTGTAGAAGCTACTCAAAAAATCTCCTCAAACTTGGGTCTATATCCATCAAACAATATTCAATCTCAGAGATACGCTCAAGATAAAATTGGAGTAGCTGCAGTCGCTTCAGGAGCACCTGCAATGTTACCAGCTATTGGGCTTATGGCTGGAGGAGCAGCATTAGGTCTCGGTGCAGTTGCTGTTGGAAGACTATTAGACATAAACTTGATGCGTAGGTCAGGTATGAGCGAAGACGAAATAGAAAATGAACTTGAAAAAGAACACAAGAGGTCCTTCGGAACATCGTACGATATTGATAGACAAATTCTAAGCAGTCAAAAAATATACGATGATAATTATAAAATGCCAAGCGAAAATGTATATGTAGT
The DNA here is from genome assembly GCA_017165845.1 of Thaumetopoea pityocampa. Taxonomy (NCBI): domain Eukaryota; kingdom Metazoa; phylum Arthropoda; class Insecta; order Lepidoptera; family Notodontidae; genus Thaumetopoea; species Thaumetopoea pityocampa. The sequence goes on along the minus strand of WUAW01013571.1, from coordinate 14,823 downwards.
GATGTCTCCAAATAGTGAAACCAGTCGGTCAAAAAGAGATGTGTTAAATTTCTTCCAAGAGCCAAGCTATCAGGGTGCAGTGTTACGACGGGTTAAACGTAAGCACATAGTGAAAAGATCTTTGAATGAAGACTTGCCTGAGGACTTACAACGTATAGATGGGAGCGCAGCGACCTCTTCATTGACGTCAGCAGCATTTGATCTCGTGAAACAGACTGACTGGAGAAATTCTCAGTGCGCGAAATATACGTTCTGCAAAGTGTTGACGTCACAACCCTCTGATTCGATCTTTGCAATGGAGAAGAAGATGGCATCGCTACTTAAATTGTAAGTACTACATCAACTACATATAATGTATTAACTGCATTATTTTTCCCCTAATTTTTCCCGCTGATTATGGTAAAAGATGACTGGTAACTGGTTCAGGTACCTACAATTATATTAAAGAAATTAAATAATCTAAAAGTATATGAAGCACCAAACTTATAGAGAACCAATTATCTTTGATACGTATTGTTATGATGTTTGAATACTGTATTATGAAATCCCTTGATATTTAATATTACTGTTTATAGGACGCTAATCGCAATGCTTTATCTACTAAATACTGCATCAGACGGTGGTTTGCGTAATGAAGTCACGACGTTTGTTTATATTCAAGTCACGATAAAGATATACCTTTCGATTAAACTCTTAAACTTGCCTACATCAAATTGAAATATAGATATAATCGTATATCTGGGTGTTTAACGTATGGAAGAAAAACATAAATTATAAACGGTGTTTAAATGCGCTGACTTTAATTCTTAGTTTATGTAAATGTTGTCCACTCGCTTGGTAATCAATTAAATTCATATTTCACTAGCTGAAACCCGTAGCTTCACTAGCAATTATTTTGTAATGGAGTGAAATACATAATTAATGTAATACATGTTCCTTGGAAATGTGTATACCTCATTGCTTTTCAAAACAATCTGATCGGTAGCTGAGCAGTGAAGATGTAACAGACAGACAAATGCACTTTCGCATCTATTATATTAGTGTGGATATATAAACTTTTGTTATTCCCATTCAGTCCCATTTCCAGTAGAGTGGAGTTTCACCATTTGGTGATAATGTTGATGGTATAGATAGGGTCTTACAGATAGTGCAGTCTTTATTGTAACACATTAGCAAAGCACATAGTGTGAAAAATATAACTATTAAAAAGAAGAAATTACATGCGCTCATTACTCTCTTTTTATATTTCAATTACATAAAACTTAATAGTCGAGGATTTCTAGAAGAAATTTTTCTTATCCAAGATTTTCAACATTTATGTGACCCTGGTGACCTGTAGAAAGTTCGGTTACTGCACCCGGAGCGATTTGTTTAGAGCAAACACCGCTTTACGAGGCCGTGTAGGACGTGTCGTCGCGTGTCGTAACGCCCACAACATTTTATTTGCCTGTTTCGAAAGTCAACGCGGTAAGTGTACTTAACGATTTCCTGACGGTTACGTTAAGACGTGATCAAATTCCGCCCCGTACCCCTCGAAATTAATGTTCGAATGTGATCTTAAATTTCAGTTCCGTTTAAACATGTAAAGTGGTATAAACACATGGAGCAGTAATTTTTGAGTTTTATCCATTAATAGCTTAATATCAATAACTAGCTGTGCCCGCGACTCCGTCCGCGTGGGCAATCCGGTAAGAGCGAAATTATACATAAATTATTTTCTCCAATCTTAATAAGAATGAATAATAAACGATAGATAGATGAAACCAACACCAAATGTTAGAGGAAGCTTGCCACAATGCAACAGTAAAAACAGCAATCAAATCGGTTTAGCCGTTTCTGAGATTAGCGTACACAAACATAGAGACAAACAGAGAAACAGAGACAAAATTTCTAAAATTTATATTTTTGTTCCGGTAACATAAGTACAACTTGTACGGATAGTTTTTTGATAAAATATTCATTGCACAGACACGGCTCATTTATGATTTTATTATATGTATGGATAATAGAGGTTACCCAAGTTGGTGTGCTCTCACTGATCTGGTTTTGCCTCCGCTGCATCTGTTTTGCGAAATCTTGGTGTAACCTACTAGTTGGCGGCCAGTTAAACGATTTTTGTCCCATTATAAAGTACAAACACATTATAAAGTAATAAGTTATCGAAACAAGGAATTCCCTCGGATTTATTTAACCAGCGACTACGAATACTGTGATGTACAAGTCCTTTATTGGCGGAACCGGTCCTACTCTCCGTCTGTGTGTGTAGTGATCATGCATGTACGCAAATATTTGTACTGGACTACTTTAGATATTTATACTGGAGTCCCAGGGGAGTATGTCCACTGGGCGAATCCGTTCCATGAACAGTGTGTGTGGTACGCCCACAGAACATAGAAGGTTTTGTTTTCTTTTGTCCAAAAATTAAATTTTGTTTGGGTTGAACAATTACACGTACTTAAAAGGGTCCCTATTAAGTTCAACGTTACATTAACGATATGTTTAAATCAATCTTACAGTATTTAGGGCTTATTAGTACATTAATACTTTTTAGTACTTTAATCATTTTGTCATTTAAAAAGCATGAACGCCACATTAGTAAATTACACCCGTCCGAAGCCGATCCGGTCCACCGGAAGGTCGCTGGTTATACTCGTAAATGAAAACAATCCAGAAAGATACTAAATGAAGAGAAATATTTCTATCTTATTACTTTATGTGAGAAATATTTATATCTTATTACTTTAAGTGAGAAATATTTATATCTTATTACTTTAAGTGAGCAATTCTTGGCGATATAAGTACTTACAACTCGCACTAGTCTACCAACTCACGATAGACAAGCGCGGTAGACTACGGCCTAATCCCTCTCCTGTTTAGGGGAGGCTCGTGCTCCTTTAGTGAAGATGAATATGGACGGATAATGAAGTATTTACAAAATAAATCCAATGACCTAATTAAGGTTGAGGGTAACCAATGATGCAGGCGACTCTCAGCCTCTTGGGATGCTGATCATTGAAGAAGGACTATAGCCCACAAGGGATGTGTCTCGGCTAATTTGATTATGTTACTAAGATCCCACTTATATCAAATTCATCTCTCGTAATTTGTTTATGGTGTTTTCGTAAATATTTCATGTGTTTGACGAAATATTAAAGTTGGCAACCGTAGTGGGAGCCGTACCTTACGAGGAGCGTTGACTTGTGATCATCACCCCCAGTCCATATTCGTCCCCGCTATAGGGGCACGGGCCTCTCCTGATCAGTAGGGGTATTAGGCCGTAGTCTATTACGCTGGCCTAGTACGGGTTGGTAGACTTCACATACCCATGCGAGCACGCAGGTTTCCTCACGAAATTTTCTTCTCCGTTAAGTACATTGATGTCTACAATGTAAACCGTCCGTAAATTAGAAAAAACTCAGCGGTATGGGACTGGGATCGTACCCATGACCTTTCGATTGTAAGTCGTATCTGACACCACTGGATCATCGATGTAAGTTTGACTTTTAATGATATGAAATGCGGTTTATACGGACAAATGGATTGGTTCCTCGGCCGGACATAGCAAACACGACATTACTCTTTCCGACGTCGGGTGACACGCGGCGCTTGCCTCCTCGAGTACATTGATGCCGATTCTGTTGTAACAGAACTAAACTAAATTTGGTCCCTCCCTATCATTTTCTAATGTCAAACGCCTAACAAAAATTTATAGCGAATACCGACCTACGTTTCTGTGAAACGGTTCAAAAAAAATATTGCGTTTTTGCGTATCTTTAGTCTGTATGTTTCAAGATCGCGTCTAAATCTTTTAATTTTGACGTTCCTAAAATTGTAGCTATCTTGTTTTGGCATTTGACATTGGAAAAAGATAGGCAGGGACTAAGTTTAGTTAAGTTTTGTTACAACAGAATCAAGGTTCGGGCTCTGCCATTAGGGTCTCGAGAGTTCCGCCTGCCGGCAGGGCGTAATTGAATACAGCGTCCGACGCGCCTCATCCCGCAACCTCGTCTGCCGTGGCGTCCCGACTGCGTACCAGGGCAGTGCAATCTCTGCCGACCTCCATATGCCATATAATGACGGGCAATTAAGAACCCATGCCCATTATAACTTTTTTCTTTTTTTTTTTTGTTAAAAAAAAACAAATAAATTTCTTTTGTGTTGACGACAGGGGAATTTAATTTCTTAAAGCCCCCTCCCCGTCACACTGACTACATCGCTACGAACCATTGTATTATTACATAAAACAATACGCGTGTGACGGAGAAACATTAATTCCTTTTATCATCATCAGCTAACCATGCGGCGAGCAGACGATGTTATCGTAACTTAACATCCATTACCATGGCAACACTTTCACCGTCACGTCCGTCCGGCCGTCACGTAACGACGCGCGCCTGCCACATTTAAACAGTATTTAGGATATTAAACACGGTTTGACCCACAACTACAATTAACATTATGAAGGTTGTTACTTATTTACCATTTCGCCCATTTGGTTACACTCATTACTACACACTACTTATTATCACACATAACTTATTTACATATGGGCTGGAGGTGAGAAATACCGCCTAGCAGCACTGGACTTTATACAGAGGCGTGCAAAGAAGCTTATTGGTGACCCTTCGCTGGTTAAGTCCAATCTATAAAGTCTTGAACAGAGGCGCAGGGTAGCCAACCTTTCAGTATTCTACAGGATACATTTTGGAGAGTGTGCGCAGGATTACACGATTCAATTCCTCCATCCCCCTTTCATCATCGGACTACTAGGCGCCCGGCGGGCTATCACTCCTACCCCTTAGACATCCCTGCCACCCGTAGGAAGCGATTTGCTTCTACGTTCATAACACGTACAGCCAAAGACTGCATTAGTCTTCCTGCGTCAGCATTTCCGGCCGATTATAATGTAGGTGCCTTTAAGACGAGAGTGAATAGATTTTTTATTAAGCTAGTATGTCTTACCACCCTAAGTTACATCGCTACTTACCATCAGGTGGGATTATAGTAAAGTACTGACTTAAAAATGGTTAAAATGCTGATTCCATTTTTCACGTTGAAAGATTTCGAAATAATGTATTTTGAAATCTTTCAACTTAAGTAACGCTTAAGTGCTTTATCGGTGAAAATGTTATAAGTAGATACTCAAAATCTTATTAAGACAATCTCAGACCTTAAACGCCCCAAAAACTCCAGCGATAAGCTCTTCGAAATTCATCCAAATAAAATAATAATTTTATAAACCGCATTATGCACTTTCACTATTAGCAACACTACGGTCCTGTTACCATCACTACGTCACGTGCTTGCGCCTGCGCAACATTACGCGAGGATTTTTCTAATTTATCGCGCATTCGCACGTTACACACGTCGTCGGTCGAAACTAGAGTGGAAATCATGAAGGAATTTATTCAAACATGGACAATTTTCTCCTGCGTCACGTGGCATGCGCGTGAAATAATTCGGCTGCCAACCAGAGGAAAGTGGAGACAGTAATGCGTTTCGCTTTACATTACCTGTAATAAGTGTTTACATTCTAAAGATCAGTCAACACGATCGCTTCCCTTAGACACTGTGAGAGCCAACTAAAGGATGTACCACCATGTAATAGTCACAAGCGTTATTCGATGAAAATCTACTGCGATCTCCCAAACGCCTGCTAAGCGTGAAGATGATGGAAAATATCTTCCATTTAAGGAGGAGATCCATTTCCAGTGTTGGACTTCCCTGAGCTAATGATGATGATGGTGTTAGCAGAACTGGTCAAACTGAGCTTTAATAAACAAGGCTGAGGGAGCAAGCAACTTACTGTTAATCTATCGTTAAATAGGAGTTATGTGAGCGCTGCTGTGTCCAATTCGATTGTAAAGTACCACAGTCCCCGCGAATATAGACACGGGGAGAAGGCGCAAAACCACTCGAGCTTCGGACTAGTAACGATCTGCGTTAGAATGGCAGCTGTACAAACCTTGAATCTGTCTGGAAACATTTTAATTCATGCAGCAGCTACTTACTAGGTGGACTTAAATACCTCGTACCTAATTGCCGACACTAAGATAAAAAAACAGTGAAAATAAACATCATTGGAAAAAAAATCGAAAACCCGACTACATTAAAAATGTAATTTTTTATACTTTTGATATAGCCAGTGTCACTCTCACAGTTAAAACGAGTCTAACGACACCTCTCAAGCTAAAATCCATCAAGCCGTTTAGGCTATAGAGCGTGACGAAGAAATATATATACATACACTCGAAAAACATAACCCTCCTTCTGGCGCAGTCGGGTAAAAAGCTAAGTTCAAGTAAAGAGAGAGCAAAAAGTCAATAATTATTATCGACATAATGTCAAGGCGTAACAAAGTTACATTTTACACCCAATTAAACCATGTCAATTCCGTTTAGAGACTTACATTTATTACAAACCGTACGACGTAGCCCGGATGTGTGAATAAACAAATAATTTGGCCTTAATTAATAGTTACAACTCACTCATTAATCCGTAATGAATAATTTTATTTTAATAATGAATCGTACTATTTTTGTCCGACTGCGGCGAAGCCCAAAAGAAGGGTTGTGTGTTTGACTTGTCTGTATGTATGTCCGTTCCTATCTCCGCTCGTAACTACTCAACGACTGAACCGATTTTGATAGATCATACGTCATTAATTTTGATGGCGCGAGTGTCACTGGATACATAAATTCTTAAAAAATCAAAATGGTGGATTTTATGCGTTTTAATGTGCGGGATGAAAAAAGAATTATTTGTACCTACAATGTACCTATTTAATCATTTAATGTTGGTATTTTATACATCACAGTCGAGTTTTTTAGTTTTGTATAAACAAGTTGTATGCTTTTTCCGTTGTTGGTGGGCGCAAGAAAAGTAATAATTGATTGACAAATTGATATATAGGTTGTATTGATTTACAATCACAAAATCATTATTCTCTGACTGCGTGTCGAAAAGGCCTCGTCTCAGCTTGTTGCTATAGCACGGCATTTTAATGGGGCTCTTTTCATTAAATAAACCATTTAAGACAAAAATAAAATACTGATATTAGATTAAAAAGATCGAATTAAAGAAAATTGTTAATCGCAAACGAAGTATATATGTTACGCATGACGAAACGCACGTAGGTACTGTGACATACATACACACAGAGCGACTAAACATTTGATATAAAATTAGTAGGTAGCTAGAAACCATGGACACGCTTCTCGGTAATCAACCGTAAACGTAGCGTTAAGCATTGTATTAAACGCAATCGCTTCAGATTTTTTTAACAATGGAATTCTCGGTGGTATTACGAGTCTAATTTAAAATTCTATTATATTATTAAGATCAAAAATACCAACATTAAATCGATTTCACAGAACCAATGATATTATTGTATATATTATATAATATTAAATATTTTCATGATGACGAGTTACCACTTAGAATTAAGTTGTAACTCGATAGATCGACCGATAGATAATATCTTGAAATCGATGACTAAACGGAACGCGTAACTATGTCCTATCGTATTAGGTTGTAAGGCCATAGTAAATATCTTCCCCACTGTACCTGACAAATTTCACCTGAAACTCCACAAAAAACGATAACCGTAGTCGTTTATGACACGCGTTTTTTTTTGTCATTTCCATCCGGCGCAGAGTTACGTAGTATCTGGCCATTTTTTGTCTATGATATCAGACGGCTTGCCGCCAAAGCGCGGCGCGTTCGTAACCTCGCGTTACATAACCCGGGCGAGCCGGTGCGTTCGCTGGTGCCGCGGTGAAAGTGTTCCAACCACATTCTTAAATAATTATGTTTCCGAACGTACTTCGCGGAAATCATTCTATAATTTATATACCTATTTATATTAACGTCTATACAGTGAAATGTTTAAATACAATATTTAGGTCATAAATTTAGTGGAACTAGAATATTGCAACACGATGTTGTTATAGCGCCACTTCGTATTCTTCTAGCTGACATCATGGCAAATAACAAGGGTTCGCCTTCTAATCCAATCCTCTCATTATAACTGATCTTCGACATTCTCAAAGATGAGACCATTGGCTTCCATATCCTATTTTACGATATTTATTTTTTAATACTTTATACACAACATGTATAAAGCATTTATTTTACAAACTAAATGTGAAAAATTGCTCATTTTAAGGGACCTCCTCTTTAGGAAGTCGGGACTTACACACGTCCAGCAGTGAACTTTCACGGGCTGACAGTGATGATGATGAAACCACATGTAAAGGCCGACTTAATTCCTAACGCATTCTATGTATCTATACTATTATAAAATTGTTAATTGTCAAATTTTCAAAATTCAAAGATATTTAAAAACAAACTATTCAGATCGACTAATTAGGTACGAGAGGTCAATTAAAAGTGGTATAATAATTGTGTCGGGATTTCCCATGTTGCGGAAAACCGACATTCACGCGGGCAGAACCGCCTGCAAAAACTAGTAGAGAATAAAAAATAGATAAATTAATAGCAATCTACCTTTGGATGATTCACAAATACATACATATATACATACAGTCACGCCTTTTCCGCCCGAAGTAGGCAGAGACCGTTTCTTTCCACTTGCTACAATCCTGAAAACATCTTTCGTTTCTTCTACTTTCACCAACGCTCTCATAGAAGCTCGTCGGTTGCGGGTACTCCTAACCTGGCCGTTCTTCAACATGACTTCGATTTGCCCATTCAGACTGGTCTTATAATCTGCTTCGTCAATCTTTTTTCATCCATCCTATGTGTCCGAACCATCTAAGCATTTCTTCTCTATCTTTGTCAGTACATCTTCTTTCATACCACAGATTTCCCTTATTTCACTATTTCTGTTTTTATCCATCAGATTCACTCCAGCTATAATACTTTTATACTATGCTTCTGATGATTGATGATCTGATGATTTCTTATCTGAACAGCATTTATCTTGCTTTCATGCTTTTTCTGTCAAACCAAACATTCACTACCATACATAAGTGTTCCCTACACTTCTGTATGAAAAGCCAAACGTGCCTTTTTTAACACTTCCCGGCTGTTCATGAAGCTATGCGGGGCTCCATTCACTTGATTTCCGGCAACACTATTCGCTCAATTTCAGTCATAATTTCCGTCCCTCGTAAACTTTGAACCCAAGTATACAAACTCTCACTTGTTCCACTCTTTCACCTTCAATTAGAATTTAACTTTTTGTCATGCTTTCTTCTCTTTGAAAAACTATTACTTACGTCTTACTTACGTTCACTTTCGTCCCTTTAAGTTTTAAAACACCAAGCATAATATGGACCATTCTCTGCAACTCTTCCTCAGATGATGCTAATATGATCTGACCATCCACATACAGAAGCCATTTAAGGATCAAATCATACATTCTTAACCCATGCGTACTTTCTTTCGAATATTTCAAGGTATTGTCTATAAATAAGTTAAACAGCCCCGGTGATAAGGTCGTGTAATAATTAGCCAACGTTTCTTAGAGCAATCATGAGAGGTCGTCCTGAGGAATGTCATATTAAATCAACTCGTACCAAGTCTTTCGCAAACAAAATATATAAACCTTCCTGAAGATTACCTGCCACGTCACGGATACCAGTGCCACCTATCTAATACAGCACTTCTGAAAACAGAAGTGTATGTGTACAATGCGATTCAAATGAGAATAGGATCGACTTTGCGCCATATTGTGACGTCATAGCTGTCAATTTAAACTCATAACGAGTTTAAATAATTAAATATTATATTTGGCTAATTTACTATTTAACGTTTTTATTTAAATTTAATGTAAGACTTTTTTAAACAAAGCATTCTTTGCAAACCGTACTTTTCGAGTGACATTTGACAGATGGAGGTCATTGACGTTCCTATTCTTATTTGAATCGCACTGTATATTGTTTACAGACCTACGTGTAATATATTTGTATGTTAGTATCCTTATGTCATCATAACTTTAGAACACTTGTACTGAGTTAAATGTGTTTTGTATCATAATAAACCTAACTCATGCGCCGTACTAGAATGACATAGGTTGGATGGAATCTGATTAAAGGCTACAGTCACATATACGTCGTGATGACTGATAGGTACAGTGGTAGTGACTCTGTTTTCTATGATAAGTACCGGGTTCGAATCCCGGTAGAGGCAACCTTTGTGTGATGAGTGGAAAGGTTTGCATCCGAGTCGTGGAAGTATTTATCGTTGTCTGGTACCCAAGACGCAGGGAAAATAATTTGAGACTAGATCGATTTGTGTGTGTCTAGAATATTATTAATATATTATTATTATTATAAGTAATAAGTATTTGCTGTGTGGCGCCGGCATAATAATAGCGTCATTCCATATCTTCTCATGGGTTCTGTGAGAACCAGGATAATGGGCAGCAGCATTATCTTGCTATCCATTCAAAATGTACTTCGATCTCCAAGACTCCTACCAAGCGTGGAGATTATGGCAAATCCCTCCTTTTTGAGGAGGTGGCCCGTGTCCAGCGGTGAACAGACTAATGNATTATAAGTAATAAGTATTTGCTGTGTGGCGCCGGCATAATAATAGCGTCATTCCATATCTTCTCATGGGTGCTGTGAGAATCAGGATAATGGGCAGCAGCATTATCTTGCTATCCATTCAAAATGTACTTCGATCTCCAAGACTCCTACCAAGCGTGGAGATTATGGCAAATCCCTCCTTTTTGAGGAGGTGGCCCGTGTCCAGCGGTGAACAGACTAATGATGATGATGATGAAGTAATTATCACATTACTAATGAACCACCATAATATATCTACGGTTTAACCATTTCAGGATCTCCCGCGGCAACGGCCCAAGCGCAACCACGGTGGCGCACCAGCTGGGTGACGTCATGGCGGCCAGCAGAGACCACGATTGCACCCGTTTCCAATGCACCGACCAGCACTGAGTCTGGGGAGCTGTGCTCACAGGAACTGTTCTGACGCTCTGAAGGAATATGCGGGTTATATATTGATTGAGATAATAATTAAACATTTATAAAGCAAAAAATTGTTAAATGACAAATTTTGTAAATCAAGAATATTTAAAAAGAAAACAACTCAGATCGATTAACTAAAAGACTTCTGAAACCAAATCCATCGATATTTGTTTGTTTGTTTGTTCGAGCTTTACGCAAAAATCAGCCGTTAGATTTTGATGAAACTATTACAATCTTAACGGTATTTTTCGACTTAAATACTGCAGTATGTTTCATCAAAATTGATCTAGCAAAACTGAATATACAGCTTGATCCCTGCTTTGGTAGCCGCCGTTAAGGTACCAGAGCTCTAGTAAAAGTGGTTCAAAGTAAAACAAAAAACAAATATTTATTGATAATATATTGCAACAGTTGTATTCTGGACGGGCATGTATCTGCCGGGTAATTGAGACTTGATTTGTAAACTCTATGGAGTAGGTACCTTTCAGTGCAAACTGCGTACAACCAGCAGTAAGTGATGTTAATTAGTACACAGTCGAGAGTCAAGCTTCCGATGATACACATAATAAAATGTAGTAAAGACCTACTTCTAGATATCGTCCGTGACCTTCTGAGATCTTCTATCTACGTCTAAATAAATTTTGTAGAAGGAATAAAACTGCTCTATTCATTCTGCATTTAACGTATAAAAAAGTACTTCATCCATTTTAAGCCTTCCTTATGAGAACATAAAAATGCTTGTATTTTGAATTTAACTTGTTTTACTGTATACAGGAGTTATTAGTTTGTTAATCAAGATCTATAATTATCAATGCTTTCATAGAATATGATATTCATAACAAACCAGGAGACTTTTAAATTAGGCGATTAATATTTCCAATTTGTTCAATCGTCTGCCAACAGATGGCACTAAAAACGCTTTTATGAAAAAATATTAGCTCTCAGACGATCACAGATGACATATTTGACGTGCTTAATTAAAATTTAACTCACAATGTTAAGTAAATATTGAACAGATTAAATATCATGTAAAAATAAAGGATCAAAATTACAAAATAGACTAAAATAATTATTATTAATAACATTTTTCTCTAGCAAATATAGCGACAGCTAAATTATGAAGGACTATCAAATGAATAATGTATATGAATGTAATAATAGAAATGTAAACAACTGATATGATGTCTCATATACACATAGAAAAATCACCAGTGGCTAACAAATTATTTATTTCTTAATTTATAAATAGTTTTAGTATTTAATTTAATATTAAGTTTTAGTGTGTGTGACTTGTTAATAATGATTTAATGAAAAAGAAATGTCGAACGAGTTGTCATTCCTTTTGTAGAAATCATTATTGTGGCATTGTAAATATAAAAGGACGCCATTTATGCGATAAATTAATCGACCGCGCGTAGGTACACTCGATCTAACGCTTGGGAAGCCAGCCATATTATAGTCGTTCCTACCTATGTAATTAGCGACATCCGAATCGTTCGACGGCTTAGTACCAAACTTTAAATTTTAATGTGTTTCAGTTTGTTCTCGTGTTTTGTCGGCCAACCTTATATTCAATTCTTGAAGCGATGGTAGTTTCGTCGAATATTAAAAACCTAACTCTCGTTTCGCTGTAGCTACTTTGTCTATGGCTGTACCAAAAAAAAATCAATAAATATTTCGTGGTAGGCACCGATAACAACTTTTCCAATGCTGCAGATGAGTTCTTACCGGTGTCGCGAAAAACACTTGGAATGAATTTAGTGTTAAACTCATATATGATTTTAATCAACAAACTATGATTTCACGAAATAGGTGTGATAGTGATATCGAAAGGAGAGTAACTGCAGGTAATAAAGTGAATGGTGCCCTGCACTCCGTAATGAGTAGTCAGTCAGTCTCACAAAAGGCTCGTCTTGCTATTCACAATGGTGTATTGGTGCCTACACTT
>WUAW01013569.1:4548-14681 GCA_017165845.1 Thaumetopoea pityocampa | reverse complement strand
ACACAACAATACTGTCGTGTCATTATAGTGATAAATAGCCCGGAACAGCATACCAGTGGTCTAAGTGTGCGTTATACCCATATGTTTTAATTCCATAGAAGGCTAGCCCCACTCCTGTAGAGGCCCAAAAAATCTGTGTAATTTACCTACAGTGAACCGTCAGAGATAATCTTAATAAATATTATAATAGAAATAGGTTTAATCGATATAAGATAACAATGGGGCTGATACCTATAATCCAAAGGATTAAAAGCGCGTACACAATTTTAAAAAAATCCACAGAAAAGCAGATTTTTATACAAATATACCCAATGGCAATTTTGAGAGATTTTAAGGCAAGCTTGAAGTGTTTTCAATTCAGTTTTAGTTTAACCATTAATTATTGAAAAAAGAAGCCCGACTGCCTGAAAAATGTAATTTGTTTTATAACTTTGATATATCCAGTGTCACTCTCACAGTTAAGACGAATCTAACGACACCTCTCGAGCTAAGTTCCATGAAGCTTTTTTGGCCACAGAGCGTGCCAAAAAAAATACATATATACACTCAAAAAATCAAATCTTTACAACCATTGAACTTTCTGTTTATGTGCGCGATTCATTTCTGTTTATTAACCATACTATTTAAAGTGCTTGCGAGTATATCCGGTAGCTGACAGTACGACCGGGATGACAACTAGTCATCCTGATCGTACTGTCAGAGCGGCTGTCAGCTGACACCCAAAGGAAACAAACCGAGGAGTAAATTAAATATATAAATAAATAATGTCTATAGTCAAAGTCAAAAGTCAAAAATTTTTTATTCATGTAAACCCAACAGGTACTTATGAATAGTCAAGAATCTACCACCCGCTCGGAAAGTTGTTTCAGAGGAGAAGAACGGGCCAGAAACTCCACTGTTACTCTTTTGTTCTGTTATAAGTGCGTGAAGTACCTACTGTTACCCTAGTTGGGTTAAACATAACATAGGTTATATAATTTAATATAGATTAAAGAGTAACATGCCCTCTTCCTATCAGATTAGTAGCGTCCGTGGTACGCTACCCGACACGTCTCGTTGCCCGCGTTCCTCCGTACCCCAATTCTTCGGTAGTATAGTTCGATTCACGGCCGGAGAGCCAGAGAAAAGGGCGTGATTGTATATTATGTATTAAATTTTTTTATGGTACAATTGAGCATTGCAATAAAAACTGTTTATCTATATATGTATTAGCATCTATATAAGTAAATCGTTGTTTAGATACGGACCGCTAATAACACAGCAATGCTAAATAATTAATTATATAAATAAATAATTTCAACAACTTACCTTTATCTGATATGAGTTGACTTTATGTTTGGGAAGCAGATTGAAAGTGGAGAAGTCCAGTCTTCTGGAGAAAATACCGTTCGCTCCAGCACCGGCTCTGTAAAGAGAAACAATCTACTGTTACTGTTAAATCCTTTGGAAGAAACAAATTTGGAACTGGAAAATTTTGTTTTTGGAAGAATCAACTGTGTTATTTATCGCCATTTATACAATATTACACAATTCACGGATGATATGTTACGACTCCAGACATTATCTTTACACAGCTTGGATTCATGAGTAAACCCTTTCGATAAAGTTGAAACACATATATCCCCGTCAACTTTAATCGTAGATGCTATCTATGTGAATAGGTCTCTATGACGGTAATTCTGCGGTAAGAGAACTTAACTAAATTTAGTCTCTCCCTATCATTTTCTAATGTCAAACGCCAAAACTAGATAGCTACAATTTTGGTGCTACAATTTTATGTCAGTTTCCCTTAGATACGTCAAAATTCAATTATTTAGATGTGACCTCGGAACATACGGACTAAAGACATGCAAAAACGCAACATTTTTTAAACCGTTTAACAGAAATGTAGGTCGGTACTAGCTAAAAATGTTTGGCTATGTCGTTTTGGCGTTTGACATTAGAAAAAGATAGGGAGAGACTAAATTTAGTTAAGCTCCATTACAGCAAAATTAACACTTACCTTTACATGACTACTGGGACATATGTACCAGTACGCAGGCCGAGTGGGACATATGTCCCAGGCTTACGGCTCCGAAGGGTTATGTAATATACCTTTTCTACCTCATCCTCTTTCCTTTCCTCTCTACTAAGCCGTGGGAATGCAATGAGGAACTTTAACACGTTTGAACCTTATAAAATGGTGGCGTCGTGGTTCGCCACCCGACACGTCTCGTTGCCCGCGGGGGCAAAATGTGGACTGTTGATAGCCACTGCTACATTAAATGGTCGTAGCAGGTGGAAAGAAACGGTCTCTGCCTATGTACTATGATCTCTGACCACCCTCATGGGATATCGGCGTGAGTGTATGTATGTATGATATGATCCTCCTCCTATGTGTATTCCTTAGCTGATTTTCACAGCACTCACGGGTAGAGAATGGAGTGACGCTATTGTTGTTAATCCGGCGCCACAGAGCAGCGCTCGCGCCACAGGGCGATATAGCAACACGGTATATTTATATGTATGTAGATTTTATATTTATTTATTTAATCCAATAAGGATTAAATAAATAAATATACATAAACAGGTACATAAACAGGTATATACATGTGTAAATAAAGAAAAAAAGACGTAAAAAGGCGAGCTTAACTCAAAAATTGAGTTCTCTTCCAGCTAATCTTAGAGTGTGAAAATATTTGAGATTAGAAGGAGAATAGGATCTAGTGTACTAGGTACAGAAACACACACGAGCATACATATATACAAATATCGAAACACAGTAAAATACATACATACATATGTTATTTTTAAATAAATATATTATTTTCACTGAAATACGTATATACATATATTACACATATATATTTTTTGTAATTAAATCTCTTTATAATACACTATTATCAGCTCATCCCGGTCAAACAAGTCATCTCTCCGTCCAAATGTTACCTGGAAGAGAACTATTTATATATATTTTTATATTATGTATGTTACTGATGTACTCATAAAATGTTATCTATAAGTATTTTATAAAACCATCAACTAATTAGACTTTTTTAATATTATTATCGTTGGAATCCTTATATGAAGACCTATTATCATTAAAAAAATACTTCACTTTAAACAGGAAATCGCAAAACAATGAAATGTTAAACCAGTTTGTAGAGAATTTTTAAAACAACATGTTTAAGTTTATTATTGAAGTTGTAACGAAGTAGGTAGAGGGGCAGAGCAAGTTAAAACCAGTTAAAAAGAAACAAATGAAAAAAACATTTTAAAGAGTTTCGTTTATTGGTTTGTTTGACGCTTTATAACTCGGAAAAGGCTGATCCGATTGTTATCTTTCTTAATTTCATTGAGAATAGGTTATTCATACATGAAGTGGTTGAATGAGTTAGTGATGGTGGAAAAAGTCGGTCGTCGAATTCAACGCGGCTGAGCAGCGTTCGGGAAACTTCGTGATATCTCGTTAAAAATAGCACAACCCTTTAGGACTTAGATATTCAATCGGTGCCATTTGCCATAAATGACTTAACACCCACTGGGTCTCATAAGATAACTCAACGTCATAAAGATTGCAACGTATACAGCTATATAAGATACAATCAGAAATTAAAATGTCCGCAAATGAATAGTCATTGCAATAGTGCAGTGTTGCAGTGGACAGAGCATGTAACTCGCAGAGTCGGCGGCCGTTGGGGCCCAAGAGTGGTAGAATAAGGACCCCGAACTAAAAAGCTTGCTATGAAGTGAACTCCCACTAGATAGACCGACCGGCGTGGTAGGCAGTGGGCTGGTCCTTCCCATTCTGAGATCCGTACCTTGCAATAGGACAATAGGACTCGATGATGATGATGAACATAAGTAAGGTAATATAATAATAATATACAATAATATTCTGGTCACTTTCACTCATATTGATCTAGTCCCAAACTATGATTCCTTGTATCTTGGGTACTAGAAAACGACATTCAATCTTATATAGATAAATATAATACATTAATAGATAAATACGTCCATGACTTAGATACAAATATGTGCTCACTACACAAAGTTTGTCCCTACCAGGTTCGTACCAGGAACTCATTGCAACAGAAAGCAGGGCCAGCGCTACTGTACCAATCAGTCGTCAGGTAAGTACAATAACAATGCATTAAATTTTTTTCTAAGTTTATCTGAAACGTGGCAAAAAGTTTTTATAAAGTTTCAAGGTGAAGGGGAAAACTTGTTATTTATTTCATTGTCAAGGCCAACATTATTAGATACCGGCTCATATCGCGCCGGTCGTGTCAATAAAGCGACGTGTTTGTTTACATTCGCGAAATGATAATACACCGCGATTATACTGTTGACATACTCCACATTGTAGTCATTATTTATATTATGAATAGTGTCTACATTATAAATGCAGTCGCGCGCATAAGGTTTGCCGATGAGCACCCCTCCCGCTTCCAACGTCCGCGTCCCGCGCTCCTCTAATTAGTACAGTCAGCAACGCAAATTTTATGTGAAGTAAGAAAACTTTTGACAATATCACATGGAGGAATTAATACTTAACAAATTTTTTATTATATTGACAGTGGTTACTGACCATATTACATGACGTGACGTCACGAAGCCATCGGCGAACCGCGCGCGGCTAGTATATAAATGGCAAAAAATGCGCATCGATCCATCTAGTCAGGGGTCGACACATACAAAGCTTCCCTATTCAAGGCTGTCACCCCCAAATTTAAAACCTTAACATCCGTCGGTTCTGTAAGCTACGTGCGTCGCCCATTGCCACTTCAGTCTTACAATCTTTTGAATCACATCGATGACTGGTTCTCCTGCGCATTTCTATGTTTCAAATTTTATTATAATATATACATTTATTACAATAGCTAGTTGTCTAATAAAATCAAATATAATCCGATGATAAAAATTTCCTTTCGACATCATCTACGGACCATCCAACTTTTAAATCCCAATTTTAAAGTACAGATCCTTAAAGTTAAAAATAAGCTTTCCGTTTATAAAGAATAGCTGCGTAGAAACCGCTCATTACGAACGTTCAGCTTTGTGTAGCGCGCTCAGCGGAAGTGCGCTCGACTTAATATGGGTAACCTTGGGCTTGTAGGCACAATGGGTTAGTTTTATTTCATCGACAAAAAACGCCGCCAGCATACGCCGCGGCCGTTACGTCATACCGAGTATCATATTAATCGAGAAACCCCTTCCAGTTTGTGTTTGTAAATTAAATTAGCACACAAAATATTAAGCCCAACGCAAATTGTAAACAGCAATGGAGAATAATAAATTTTCGCATGATCAGTACATCTGTACCTAAAGTCGAGTTTTAATGAGCCAATATAAAATGACACGCTATTATTATTAATGACATTGGAATATAATGTCGCTATTTTTAAAGTCCGTATAATGGTTGTAATTCTGCGGTAACAGAACCTAACTAAATTTAGTCTCTCCCTATCTTTTTCTTATGTCAAACGCCAAAACGAGATAGCTACAATTTTGGTGCTGTCAGTTTCCCTTAGATACGTCAAAATTTCTATGATTTAGACGCGACCTTGGAACATGCATACTAAAGATACGCAAAAATGGAACATTTTTTGAACCGTTTAACAGAAATGTAGATTGGTATTCGCTATAAATGTTTGCTATCTCGTTTTGGCTTTTGACGTTAGAAAATGATAGGGAGAGAATAAATTTACTTATGTTCTGTTACAACAGAATTAGCACAAATGTATGTCATCAATTGTGAACGATTCGATGGATTTTATTATCTTTAGTAAATATTGACCAAGAAAGTGACCAATTTCTCACATACCAGTTAATCGAGCGTGAAATTGGTTATTTCCTCTTGAGCTTAACAATCAGCATTTTATTCAGAATATGGAGGAAAGGAAACGACATATGAGACTTCAATCGAGCAAAATATTTTTATTTTGGGTCGCATAGCGTCCGAGTGATTCATGTTAATCTTGTCACGACTCATTTTTTTTTTTATTATAAACTGGTAACCCAGTAAATGTCAGTTTTGTTTTTGTCGTACTTGTATAGCGATGCTCGTAAACTTATTATTTTATCTTTGCTATTTATTAACAAGAAACGCGTACGAAAATTGGCGGTAAACGCTTATTTAGAACATAAGTTATGATGATCCCCACTAAAATCACATTCCACCAAAATCATACTTTGTAACCGCTTTTGTTTACGAATCTTTTCCAGTTTTGCATTCGTTAAAATAAATATTACATATATTTGTGCATTCTGCTGCGCTGACAAGATATTGTAATGTTTACTTGATAATATTTTTACCGTAGGTTCCGTAGTACAGTGATGCATACTAATGGAATCCCACATAATATTATGATCATCAATCATCATCCCCAGTCCATATTCGTCCCCACTACAGGGGCACGACCTCCCCCAATTTGGAGGGGGATTAGGCCACGCTGGTCCCGTGCGGATCGGTAGACTTCACACATATCATGCGGGCATACAGGTTTCCTCACCAAGTATTCCTTCTCCGTTAAGTACAATGTAGACCGTACATGAATTAGAAAATGACTGAGTGGTACGGGCTCAGGATCGAACGCGCGACGTTTCGATCTTAAGTCGTGTCTATAACCACTACATTACCAATGTACCTCATTCATCGTCATCATCATAATCCATCTATCTTCTGTCCCGCTGCAGGACGCGGATGTCCTTTCAGAATGTCAGAGGTTAAGCCACCGAAAGCCAATGCGGTCTATATCGACCCCTATGGATCGACGATGACCTGCAAAGCGTCCTTGTCAGATGTCAGAAACACATTAGAAGTTGATGAATTTGACCTGGTGAAGGTCGCAGGCAATCGGTGGATGCAGGCGGCTCAAAGCCGTTCGGTGGCGATTATCAGAGGAGGCCTATGTCCAGCAGTGGAAGTCTGTGGGCTGATATGATGATAATGATAATGAGCTGAGTTACATTAAAATGGTGTGTTATATAACATATTCGATAACTACACAATGAGTAAAACAAATCATAATACACCAGGTAACGTGCAAAATTTTATAAAGAGCGCACCACGACTTTTGTATTCCAACGACATTCCTATAATGCGTTGTTTACAGGACCAGCAGTGTCGAGCCGATACGGAGGTATTATTATAACGAATGCAACATGGCGGTCCTGGCCTTGGATCTTGAATAAAAATAACGATGTTTTTGTCGAGTTGATTTCGTATCGGAGTGCGGGCGGCGGACGTGCGCCGGCGCGCTGTGTGCATTCGACCAAAATACACGACGCCGCGGCGCGCCGCGGGAACACCTTACCTACCGTAATGTTTATTTAGGATTAACGTCTACAGAATCTCAAATGGCGCGCTTAACTGACGGTAATGTGCAAGTACATCATTTTTTGGCAACTATTGCTCAAGTGCTAAAAGCGCTTGCAGGTTACAAATGCTTTCGCAGACAATTTGCTTTATCTTGCTTATAAGGGATTCTTATTTGTGTTTAACAAACATCTGATCCGTAACGCTGTAACAATATAGATACGGTGTTTTGGTAGGTTACTCATCATCACCGGCATCATCATCAGCTCGTCGTAGGTTATTGTTGCGTTAAAATACGTGTCACACATGCGTATAGATATTTTACATTCATAGTGATTGAGGTTTTAAATCTGATCCTAATGAACTATCTCAACAGCTATTACGATAATTGCCTAGCTCTACGCGGGATAATCTGTATCTCTTAGAGCATTTCTTCACTTTCTCTTTCGATTCTTAAATTAAACATAATAATAAAATGTGATTTCGCGCCTACCTTCTCAATTTCGACATACATTCTCCCAAATTTTGTAATATTTGTTCATGTATGATATACATACATGCATACATACATACACTCACGCCGGCATCCCATAAGGGTAGGCAGAGACCACAGTTTGCCACATATTACGATCTTGACACACCTCTCTCGCCTCATCCACATCCATACATCTTCTCATACACTTTCGTCGATTAAGGGTGCTATGAACTTGGCCTTTTTGGAACAAGTTGTTGATATGGTTCAAGTAAGTTTTTCCTGGGCGCCCTCTTCCGACACCTCACATTCGCCCGATATATTCGTTTCGTCAATCGAATCTCACTCATTCTTTCTAAATGACCAAACCATTGGAGCATTCCTTTCTCGATCCTTGTCCCCACATCATACTTCAACTTAAATCGATCCCTTATCACGCTATTCCTCAATCGATCACTCAGGGTGACTCCACAGATACTCCGCAGGGAACGCATTTCCACCGCATTCACGCGACCTTCGTTCTTCTTTATGATATAAAATGTTTTCATGTATGATATAAAATGTCAATATATCACAAATTTATTGCCATTTCTAGAACACATAGACGACTAGATGAAATTTCACGCAAACTAAGCAACCTTGAGAAAAAAACAAGCACATTTCAGCGTTAGTCACAGTTTTATTTTAATACGAAGCATTTACGATCATTGTTGACAGATATTTAAAATAACACCCACATATAGACGCCAAAGATAACAAAAATTAAATATACAACAATACAATAAAACTATAGACGATGCATCGCTGCGACTCCCGACAAAACTTCCATTGTTCACCTTCAAATCGTTGTAACTTACTGCTTGTATATACTGCAATATCACTACCTCGATGGTGACCCCACAATTTAAACTCATCAACTACATAGCGAGGTAACTACATGGTACGCTTGGTCTCGCTGGATGCTGGTGGCTGTGGACCAGTCGCGCTGGAATTCGATTGGAGAGGCCTATATTCAGCAGTGGACAGCTACGGGCTGAAATGATNTCACAATTTAAACTCATCAACTACATAGCGAGGTAACTACATGGTACGCTTGGTCTCGCTGGATGCAGGTGGCTGTGGACCAGTCGCGCTGGAATTCGATTGGAGAGGCCTATGTTCAGCAGTGGACAGCTACGGGCTGAAATGATGATGATGATGAACTACATAGCTACAATAACAGATAAATCGAATTCAATTGCTTGTTTCTGTCCATAATCACGACAGTATTTTTTTTTAAATTAATTTAACAATTTTCATAACGTTGCTCCATTGAAGTTCAAAAAAAGCCAATTTGTATTGGAAGGTACTTGAACGCGTTTATATAGCACAGAAGCTGTTGGTTCGGTTTTGTGGCGAGATAAGTCGAATGTCTATTGTGATTTGAAAGTAGACACCTCAGTGGAAGCTACCCGGGAACCGGTTTCAGACTTTCTCATTCATGCAGCCCACGTAGATCGACCGGCTTCTAGCATGAACCGAAATGTAATGAAATATTTTCTTGTACTACCCACTTTATTATTAGATTAGATTCGTGTACTACATTTGTACGTTGATTTTAATTCGGTGTGTTGATATGTTTATTTGTTTATACTTATTAAACTTTTAGAACAACCAACTGCGACTTGTACGTACTGGCTGGTTATGAAGTTGTATCTTTATAACGATCATTAACTTGTTTATATTCGTGCTTGTTCGTAAAGTCAATCTCCATTTTAAACACATTTGTATTCGTCACGGTCCAGATATTTTCACCCTAAACTAACTCCCACAACCAACCGAGACCTTGAGACTGATATAATAGAACAATTAACGCACAGTAGGTATGACACGAAGGAAACTGGCGCTTAAAAACAAAGACAACTCAAGGTGACTTTGAAGCACCATTAACGCATGTGTAAAGCGAACGTGCTTCAGTTCTTTTTTTTTATATGACCCTCGTTAAGTTTGTAGCTATGGATACCAGCGTCAATTTACATGTAACGTTCCCATTAAACAGTACTGTTCGGCACCAAAAAATGCATACAGATAAGTCTAAAATCTATGTTACATATAAAATTTAATACCTAATTATATAAGAAAAAAAATCACCAAACAGTTATACTATCGCCCTAGGCTAAAATAGTTCGTTACTGGATGGAGGTGCCATTAAAGTCTTTTAGATATGACGAACATGAATTAGAAGAAACAGTACTAGGTAGAAACTATGGCAAAAATGACACTATACTGTTGCCGATTGCCAGCAATTAAAGACTGTGTGGCGCCAGGATTATAGTCGTGCCACTACATGCCGCAAGAACCGGTTGCGGGGCTCTTCAGGGT
>WUAW01013555.1:47549-60991 GCA_017165845.1 Thaumetopoea pityocampa | reverse complement strand
CTAATACTTTTCAATATATTCAGTAGTATTAATACTTCTCAATATATTCAGTAGCATTAATACTTCGCAATATATTCTGTAATATTAATACTTTTCAATATATTCAGTAGTATTAATACTTCTCAATATATTCAGTAGTATTAATACTTCTCAATATATTCAGTAGTATTAATACTTCTCAATATATTCTATTCAGTAGTAGCTTAGTGTTATTTTAATAAAACTACACGATATGTCACATCAATACCTTAATCAACGCACACTCGTATGTGTCAAACGACAATACATCAACTAAAATTGATCTACTTAGTGTGTCAATAAAGAATAATTGACGTATAAAGGATTTATAATCGTTGTTTATCAATACATCGATCGATTTATCGATATATCTATATTACTCGATACGTTCAATCGATAGCAGATGGGTTTAGTGTAATAACGAATAATATAAATGAATTCAATCCAATCAACAGATCATTTGAATAATGCCGATACGTATAAAATCATTCGAATTAAGTGAACAATGAGCAGTAAATATCGATGGAAGAAAAGTATTCGCTGTAAATAGCTAGAACACAACTTTTCACTAGAGTCAAATAACTTTTTAACCTGATAATATACATATATGGACACTAATGGTAAAAAATATCGTTAATGGTTAAAAAGCAATTGTTAATTGGTTATTTTTCTAATTTTACAACTTTTATTTTACAGCAATTACGGTTTCTACCATTGATACGATACCTATTCTTATAACTATCTATCCGTTACTAATAAGTAATTATTATTCGAATAAAGGAAACAGTGTACTACTAATTTTACATTCGAATAGGAAAATTAGTAGTTCCTCGACTGTTGAATTCATTCATATTTGCACATCGCTAAATAACATTCAACGAAAATACCACCAATTTATGTCGATCGTACTGGTGTAATAACACCCTTAAGCTACTAAATATTAATTTAAGCCTGTATTCTAGTGAAACAACTATAGCGATGGATGATAGTGCACAGAAACAAAAAACACCAAGCAAAGTAAAATATAATTGCAAACAAGAATGTAGGCTTGGGGTGTGATAAAATAGGATATATAATAATGCATGGAGAAAGTTTCTTTGTTATTTATCCGCATTAGATACATATTTCAGATGTATACGTAACTTTTGCGATAGTGTCGAGATGACATAACAAGAGTTCACTTCTCATATCGCGACTACCTGTAATCTGAACGAACTCTGACAGCGGCGTTCGATACGATGAAAGCCGACTCCATTCCGATAGTACAGTAGATAATCACATCACGCCAACTCGATACGTAAGTCTTGAAAGGGGTCTAGATTAATATTTATTTACAGTACGCATGAAACTTAAACGAATGCGTTCCAAGTGAAGTTAGTTGCAAAAGTCCTCGCGTTTATTGAATTCCGGCACTAAATAGAATAGTTTTCTTTATAAACAGAAATAATAAAAAAATTCTTTATA
The DNA here is from genome assembly GCA_017165845.1 of Thaumetopoea pityocampa. Classification (NCBI taxonomy): domain Eukaryota; kingdom Metazoa; phylum Arthropoda; class Insecta; order Lepidoptera; family Notodontidae; genus Thaumetopoea; species Thaumetopoea pityocampa. The sequence continues at coordinate 59,509 of WUAW01013555.1, read as the reverse complement.
AATGGCTAAACTACAAAAAAAAACTAAGTTTCTAAAGAAAGCGCTTTACATTGCTTTCGTGCAAACTACAGAGGCGCTTTTATCTTTGGCGTCTACTGTATATATGTAGTTAAATGGCGTAATCCTTGACACGGATTACCACCAATTATACTAATAACAATAAATCATATATTTGTAAATCAAAACAATCTCCATACATGTCTTGTTACCCTGTGACCAACCTTGTCCCTGTGGGCTCGTAGGTGACTTCGTCTCCTTGCCACTGCTCTTCGTTTCCCCGGCCACATTACTAACATTGGTGACGTTGCCAACGTTGCCCACGCTGGTGACGTTGCCAACATTGGCCATGGGGACGCCGGCCGTGCTACAGGGGATGGTGATCGTTTGGCTGGTGGGGATCTGAATACCCGTAGGGATGGTGATATTGGATCCAGGGATCGTAATCATATGTTGGTTGCCGGTCAGCGCGCTCAGGGGTATCGACAGGTTAGTGCCGGGGATGTGGACCGTCGCCTGTTGCTCTGTCAGCGGGGCGGGGGGGCGAGAGGCGGAAAAACATAGATTAGTATGAAAATAGTACCGGTTAAAAGCGAAAGTGATAGACATGCGATTGGGTTTGATGAGTGTGATGCGACGCCTTCCATGCATGTTATTTTTTGATTATCACTGTGAGGGTCGTTGCCATTATTACAAATAAAACAAACGAGACCCCGAAAGTGTAGGTTTTTTTTTATCAGTTTTAGTCCTTACTATACGGGCAACATACCAATAGGTATTTCTGCGTAATGTTCATGAAAATAAAAAGAAAATACTTTTTATGTAGCATCTATTTCCCTAGTAGTATATATTTATCACTCGTTAAGTATTCAATAGCCAGTGATAAAATATTTAGAAAGTACATTCTGATTAAAATAACATGTTTTAAGCAAGGTATAAAATTGAAAATAAATTATTATTTAATTATAAATATTTTGAAAACACAACGCTAGATACCTAGCGTTGTAGTTGTACGCTAGGTATTCAATGATTAAAATTACAAAAAATAATATGTATGGAGGCTCATATAAAGTTATTTTTAATTAAATTCAAATGTTTATTATAAACCCTTACAGAGCTATTTATTGACTATATTATAAGGTCTTTTCTTTTAATTGTTATGGGTATAAATATCTGTCTAACAGGATATTTTAGAATGCAGTCTCACAAATGAAGTATTGGTCTTTTATTAGAAATTTATGAACTGTCTAACAACCAGTGAGTGAAAGGAGATAACTAGGAATAAATATATGTAAAGCCTGCATGTTGTTACTCTCTTGTTTTAGTTACAGCAGTATCTGTCATATAAATCTCAAATTGAGTTGTTATATAAATCTCAGCAGTATGTGTCATATAAATCTCAAATTGAGTTGTCATATAAATCTCAGCAGTATGTGTCATATAAATCTCAAATTGGGTTGTCATATAATTCTCAGCAGTGTGTGTCATATAAATCTCAAACCGATGCATAAAAATAGTGTTAAATCCACAATATAATATGCCATGTGAAGCAAAGCAGTTGAATCGATAACAAGTCCCAAAGCAAATTCGCAGTAAAGTTTGGAATTGTGGTGATAACAAAGCTTGTGATATAAGTATGTATTTAAGGTTATGTGTTTAGAAGATTAGTTTGGCAGTGGAAAATGATGGCAAACTCATTTGAAAAGACATAAGCTCTTTTTATATGAAGACTACGCATAAAAGTGTTCAAGAGCCTGATTCACCGCTTGCAACAGTGTTCACAATTTATTCACATATCGATACCTAGACTCTTAAATGGCGCATTGTATTCTATTTTATTTTAATTATACTTTTTTCAATATATAAACGATGTCTAAATATCGTATTCACTAATCAGTTTATAATTCGAACCCATAAAGAATGAACCAACAACATTCGTTTTTCTTTTTTCACGCTCGCAGTGTGCGTGCAAGCGAGAGAAGAGAACATACGCTCCATTACGGGTACGAGTTATATGAAATGGTATATCAGAAAAAATACGTCATACACTAGAGAGCGACGAAGTGAACATTTAAAACAAGTGAAAATCACAAGTCGAGACATATATTCGTTACGACTCGATATCACGTGATTTATTGGACGACTGATTGGTAATGTGGCAGTGGCCTTGCTTACTGTATCAATTAATCTCAGGTTCAAAGTTTGTTTGTGATATTACAATGTTTTACTCTGTTTTTTGTTACAAATTTCTTTCAGGTTTACGTACCATAGTTACAAAACATAGACTAACACCAGTACTAGGTTTAAAGAGTTTTTACTGTATGGATTTATGGTTTGGTTTAATGGTTTATTTAAACTTAATAATGAGTTTAATTATAATATATATTATTTACTTCAAACATGACATCCATATTATTAATTAAAATTACAAAAAAAAAACAACTACTAATAATACTTTTAGCGTGTCAATTGTAATTATATAGACTGTAGTCGCTTCTGAACTAGACTAGTTTCACTATGTACATAATATTCTAGACCAGAGGTTCCCAAACTTTTTTTTCTCATAGACGACTTTCAAAATTCATCTGGTTCCGATGGACCCCCTGCAGCTTAATTTCTAGCATATTCCCAAAACTCGATAAAAATGTGAAGATTAGATATAACTATGGAAATTTGCGTACGCCAACGTAGACCCCCGTGGAGTCTCCCGTGGACCCCTGGGGGTCACCTGAACCACTTTGGGAACTAAGGTTCTAGACACTTTCACACACATTGATATAGTCCCAAACTCAGGATTCCCCGTATCTTGGGTACTAGACAACGATAAATATTAATACATTTATTACATAAACATCCATGACCCGGATAGATTCGTTCACATTACACAAAGCTAACCCGGCACACATTGACGCAAAAAACAAGGTCACTACCACTGAGCCAAATAGTCATCTCTATGACTAGAAAATTTTATCGGCTATCGTGGGCGAGTAGCTTTATAAATCTGTGGTATTAAAGAAAAAGGGTATGTCATCTATCAACAACTGGTGATAGTGTATAAGTTATGAGATGACTACATTCAACTTATTTCACCTTTTCAATTTATGAGATGGCTCAGTTCGTATTTAAATATTTATAATAAACTTACAGTAACTCATCTTTTTTACCGTAATACACTTCGATGTTTTAAACCCATGTAATAAATTTAAATAATTTTTTTTTTAATTTGTCGACTGATCATCCTCTTTGACACCACAGAAATATACATCGACTAGACAGATATGTAAATATTTAAGCTAATAACTTAAAAATCGGTTAATATTTTTTCAATATTATACTTGTACAGTACTGACCAGTAGGCAAATGCATCACGTTTTGTAGGAACCCAGCTGGTAGAACAGGTGTCCTCACCAACTGACCGTTCACGAGGCTCACTTGACCCATACCCGAGAAATTCTGCAAAAAAAATTATAAACATATATAAGTACACTCACGCCGTATCCTATAAGGGTAGGCTAAAACAAGAGTTTGCCACTTGCTACCATCCACATCCAGACATTTTTTCATACACTTTCGTCGATTAAGGGTGATACGAACTTGACTTTTTGAAACGAATTATTGAGAAAAAAAAATATAAACATGAAATGCACATTTGAATGTTTGCAAAGCTGAATAGCGCCAGCAACGTCGTACTATTAGGCGCAGGGCGGGCTATCACCCTTACCTGGTAGACATCCCCGCCACACGTACGAAGCGATTCGCTTCTACGTTCATAATACGTACAGCTAAAGATTACAATAGTCTTCCTGCGTCAGTATTTCCGTCCGATTATAATGTAGGTGTCTTTAAAATAAGAGTGAATAGGTTTTTATTAAGCTAGTACGTTTTACTACCTTACATCGCGACTTAACATCCGGTGGGATTATAGTCAAGTAAATATGGTAAAAAAAAACCATCAAAAAAACTACTAGCTACTAGGTTCAGCAAAACGCTAAAGGATTGGCTTATTGTTAACTGTTTTTACGTCATCATTTATTCTTTTTTCTTATAGGACGATGTTACTATTGAATATTTGCATGTCTTGTATGGCCGGAATGTGATGCTTCTCATTTTTTTTCTCTTGATAACACCTTTTGTATACCATATTTCACGCAAATATAGTAGATTGTTTACCCAGGGGGCAAACAACCATTTTACTCGTAAAGGTGAGAGTGTTTCGTTGAATCCAGAGCGGAGCGAAGGATTCTAGATTAGAATCCTAAGCACTGCGAGGGATTCAAAGTACGTCGCCCGAGCTTAAAATAGCGTTGCTCCCGAGGTGGACCCTCCACTTGTTATCACCCTCTAGGAGAAAATAAGTGCAACTTATAAATAAGAATCATACATTTATTTATTTACATACAATCAGGAACAATAACTTTCTCGCTACTTGAGGAAGACACACCCATTTTTTTTTTATAAAATTAAGTCAAATCTGAATTTTAGTAAACCATTAAGAAGGAAGGAATATATTATTTTAAACGGAATTTTTTTAGAAGGAATTTTAAATAAACAAAAAAAAACGCGAAATGTATTCCACATTTCGCGTTTTTTTTTGTTTTTCACAATTTTTTTTTAAATTTGGCTCGCGCGCGATTTACCTTATTGTACAGCCTATTACTTGTTCATACATTGTTCGTAATTGATCTATTTGGTGATTGCAAATTTTTTATTGTGACAATATCCACGTTCATAATTCAAATCACTTTTAGTCCCTAGGAATCAAAGAGCTATTTTAATTCCTGTTTACCAAGAATAAATTAGCTCTTATCTAATACATACATACACTCACGCTAATATCCCACAATGGCATGCAGAGGCTACAGTACATACCACATTCATACATACAGTCACGCCTCTTTTCCATTGGGGTAGGCAGAGACCACTTCTTCAAAGTGGCTATCTGCAGCCCACATTTCGTCCCCGCGGGCAACGAGACATGTCGGGTGGCGAACCACGACGCCATCTTTTTATAAGATTCAAAAGTGTTAAAGTTCCCCATTGCATTCCCACGGCTTAGTGGAGAGGAAAGAAAAGAGAATGAGGTAGGTAAGGTGCATTGAGCAAGGAATATGGAATTTAAGAAAAGGACTGTAGGATATTACTATCTCAGAAAGAGTAAGAAGAGACAGTAGTAGCTCGGGGGGCCGGGGTCGCTTACCTCTATACTTAAGTTTAATTACCGGACAGGCTAAAAGACTAAGTACTCCCTGACCTTATACGTTTTCAAATAGATATGATAAAAAATATATTTCATTTCACTTGCGAAGGTGAACAGCGCGTCCTGTTCGTGATGCAGACGCACCTGTGCGTGTTGCGCTGGTATGAAGAGCGCGTCCTGCCCGTCCACAGTGACGGCCTGCATGGGCGCCACGCCGCCCACGCCGCCCACCAGGCACCCGCCGTACACGCCGCCCGCCTGCTGCTGCACACGTTTATGTAACAACACTTGAATATATCACCATCATGATCAGCCCGTGAAAGTCCACTGCTGGAGACGGGCCTCCACACTAAACAGGAGGATGTTTCCATAATCTCCAAGAAAACGCAACTGGAACAGGGTAATTGACTCAATTTTTTATATCAGTTTTATCAACAACTTGTGCTATATAATACAATCTAAAATTGAAAGAATTTTATAAATCAGTTCAGTAATACTTACGTCAAAAACGTTTCAAATTTGGTAGTATCCCCATGATCGTTAAATTATAGAAAAAAGGATGCACATACTATTTTATGACGTCACTCTCATTATGGTGCGAATATACGGGAGAGACAGCGAGATGTTCCCACTATGGCCCCGCTCTACCTTTATGTCTATTTTTAAAATATTAATTACTACCTCATTTTACAACTAATTCCAGTACTGTTTTCACAGAAAGGTTTCTATAAAGTAAAAAATCAAACATAAGAAACAACCCTGTTATCAGAAGAGGGCACTTAATAACTAACTAATAACGAAAATGTCAGAAGAGGAAGCACAAAGAAAATTTTATGCAAGGAAAAATTTAGAAAACTTATCTTGATACTGAACGCACCAGAAGTGGGTGCACACTAAGGAAACATTGAGAGCAGAAGTATCAGAAGAGGGCGCTCAGGAGAACGTATCTTGAAACTGGAAATACGAGATCCCCTTGGAAAATATACCATATCCAACTAAATAGTCAATGACACATAGAAACGCACCTGTAGTAGTTGCGGGTGGATTTGCAGAAGCTGTTGCGGTGAGTTCTGATACGTGGCCCCCTCGCCCGACACCACGCCACCGCCCAGCAGGGACTGAAGCTGCTGCATCGATATCACCTGCAATCAACCGATTGTTTCACATCCACAACGCCATCGGCACGTATCGACTACGCATACTGTCACACTTATTCGCTCAACTGCTTCAATTAGCATTAATAAAAATAGTGACAGGACTATTATGGCAAATAAGCCCGATGTAGTGGTAATAGATCGAACAGCGCGTCGTGCAATGGTTGTAGACATCACCATCCCCCGTGACGTTAACCTCATGGAAGCTGAGCACGTGAAAATGAGAAAGTATCTGGACTTAGCACACGAGTTTACCACCATGTGGGATGTTTATTCTACAATCATTGTGCCGATAGTCGTGTCGGTTCACGGATTAGTAGCGAAGAGTTTCGATCAACACCTCAACTGTCAAGCTCTCGCTTGACAGTTGAGTGAAAAGCCTGATCCAGAAGGCGGTAGTCCTCGACACGGCGCGCATCGTGAGGAGGTTCCTCACTTTGGAGCCCTAACCGATGAGGGTTTGCAATTTTTATAACCAAAATGTGGATAGACAATTGCAGTTTTCGAGTTTGACCACTAAAACTGTAAACTTTTTTTGATATACATTATTTTAAAGAGAATCTTATATTAAATATTTTTAGATAACTAACATTGTATATAATTATATTAGTACTACTATCTAAATTAGGCCTAGCCTGTCGATTATATTATTATTATTCATTGACGGATTATTACTTCTTAGCGATATAACCGCATTGTACACTGTACACTGGTAGTGTAGTGGTTATAAACACAACTCTCTATCGAAAGGTCGCGGGTTCGATCCCGGTCCCACGCCACTGAGTTATTTCTAACTCATGTATCGTTTACACTCTAGATATCAATGCACTGAACAGAGAAAGAAAACTTCGTGAGGAAATCTGTATACCCGCCCGGGTGTGTGAAATCTACCAACCCGCACTAGACCAGCGCGGTAGACTACGGCCTATTCCTTCTTCTGATAAGGGGAGTTCCGTACCACTGTAGTGGGGACGAGTATGGAATAGAGATGAATATAACTGCAACTCTACCAAAAATATATGGCTGCCGACTATCGCATTTATGACGGCTAGATGTAGAAGCCATTTGCTTCAATACTAGCACAGTGGGAGGAGATCGTGGACGCAGTGGGCGGATGCCCTGAGCACCTCATCATCCTTATTATCACCAGCGTGTGGAAGTCCACTGCTAGACATGAACCTCCTCTCTAAAAAAGAAGGGTTTGTCATAATCTCCATGCTCGGCAGACGTCTCGGAGATTGCAGTAGATTTTGATCGAATAACAGGATAACACTGCTGTCCATTTATCTTAGTACATCCATTATCTTGGTCTCGCAGCATCCACTGGAAGATAGGGAGTGATGTTACTATTACGCCGGCGTTAAACGGCAATCCAAATCCGAAGAACGATGACATTTGTGACTGATGTCACCATGAGTACCTCGAGGCTTCGGGTGAGCGAGTCCCAATATTTCCACGAGTGCTCAAAAGGGTGAGGCTCAGAGATGCGCCAGAGAAATTTTAGTGTGAGCCCGCAGCCTCTCACATAAGTCCTTGTAATCCACAGTAGATAATTTTAGCCATTAGGAGTCTGACACATCCAGCAAGACACCACCGTGATTCACGATTTTTTTATAGAGATTTTAGGTAGGTAGAAGTAAAATTACTTGACATCATCATCAATCCATCTATTGACCCACTGCAGGGCAAGGGTCTCTTGTCAGAATAAGGGGGGTCTGGGCCTAACCTATGACTTTTGACCCGCAGGTCACCGAGTGACCCATATTATAATTCGAGTGACCCGATTTAGTTCCGAAAATAAAGTATATTATAATTAATTAAAAAGATTTGTAAAATACGAAAATGGTGTCGATTCTGTTGTAACAGAACTTAACTAAATTTGGTCCCTCCCTATCTTTTTCTAATGTCAAAGGCCATAACGGGATAACTACAATTTTGGTGCTGTCAGTTTTGTTCAGAAACGTTAAAATTAAAAGATTTAGACGCGATTTCAGAACACGCGGACTAAAGATACGCAAAAACGCAACATTTTTTTGAACCGTTTCACAGAAACGTAGATCGGTACTCGTTATAAATGTTTGCTATCTCTTTTTGGCTTTTGATGTTAGAAAAAGATAGGGAGGGTCCAAATTTTGTTATGTTCTGTTACAGCAGAATCGACACCATTATCTCTGACCCAAACGTCTCTTTTAATGCTCACATTTTGGTCGATTTTGACCCGCGGCCAAAAAGGTTGCCGACCCCTGGGTTAAACTATAGGCCTAATGCGGGTTGGACATATACGAATGTTAATATACGAAAGTAGTACAAGTCATCGTATATGTCGCACTACATAATACTAGATACTGGTTATGTTGTCACTAGCTTTAAATATATCCAAAATATTCGTTACCTGAGGCTGCTGTACTTGAATGCCATTTGGCACGGTGTTCGCTGCGTTTAAAATTGCTGCTGATAATTCATTCCCCTAGAAACAAAAGAAACATCATTAGAATGTATGTATGTACAATATTATCTAGTATAGTGTTATAAATTATAATGTTCCAATTAGTTTGTTTTTCATTACACTAAAACCGTCACCAGCACAAAGTGCGCAAAGAAGCGATTGAAAGCGAAGTTATATAAAAACCACTATTATAACTTACAATACAATAATACTAAATAATATTTTCCGAATTAAATCTATAATAGTTTATTATTATCATATTTGAGTTTATTCATGTATATAGTTTATTGTATTCTATGTAAATATTAGTATGTAATAACCGATTTGTTCTTTAATCTCATCTCATATTTTCTTTTCGTGTATGAATGCACTTCCTGTTCTTTATCTCTGCTCTACCCTAAGGTTGATTGGTAGAAAATGCCTAAGGCATTAAGTCCGTCTTTACATATTTTATGTATGAAATGTAAGTAAATAAATAAATAGTTATATCTGTGCTTAATTTAAATCTTGTAATTTATCTTGTAATAAATATGTACATTCATCATCCCATCCCCAGTCCATATCGTCCCCACTACAGGGGCACGGACCTCCCCTAATCAGGAGGGGGATTAGGCCATAGTCTACCGAGTTGGCCTAGTGCAGGTTGGTAGACTTCACACACCCATGCGGGCATGCAGGTTTCCTCACGAAGTTTTTCTTCTCCGTTAAGTACATTGGTGTCTACAGTGTAGATTGTACATGAATTACAAATAATAACTCAGCGGTACGGGACCGGGATTCGAACCCACGACCCTTCGATCGTAAGCCGTGTCTAAATCCACTACACCACCAATGCACCCATGTACATTATTTACATAAAATTACTAATATTATAAATGTGATTTTTATGGATGTTTGCTACTCAATCATACATATACCCTTGCATGGATTCGAATGGGACTTGACACACAGGATTCATTGCGACATAGAAAAGTTTTTATCCCGGTAAAGCGATCCCGTGGCATAAACATTAATTTTTAATGTTATTTTAAATTTACACGTAACTGAAGCAGCGGGCGGAAACTAGTAAAATATATGTTCAGTGTATCAAGTTTCAAGAGGACCTGGCTAATGTTTGAATGACATTAATTGATGTTGATAATGCAGAGATCACCCCAAAGACGTCCCCTGCAGTAAGCTGACTAAGCCTGTCTGACAGTACTAGATTAAACACAACTTACTGATAATCCCTGAGCTCTCAATTGTTGTACGACTGCCGAGCTGATGACTCTCAGCTGCGGCTGCTGTTGCTGCTGTTGCAGGTACTGCTGTTGGATGGCTGCTAGGGTCGCGGCATCGCCCTGCACCTGTTGCTGTATCAACTGCGCCTGTTGCTGTTGCGCTTGTTGCTGTTGCGCCTGCTGTTGGGCTTGTTGCGCTGCCTGTTGTACCTGCTGCTGTTGCGCCTGTGCTTGCGCCTGCGCTTGCGCCTGTTGGGCTTGCTGTTGGGCTTGTTGTTGCTGTTGTTGGGGACCTGAAAATTTTTGCAGGTTTCGATTTAATTTTTATTAGTAACTAGCTTTTGCTGTGTGAATGTTAATATCGATTTTCCGCTACATAGGAAATCCCGAAACAATCATAGATTTATATAAAAAGTCTTAGGACCACTTTTACTTGAGCTCTCGTACCTTAACGACAGTTACTAAAACAGGGATCAAGTTGTATCATTAATTTTACTGGACCGATTTTAATGAAACATGCTGCAGTACTCAAGTCGGAATAGTACCTTTAAGACTGTAACAGTTTAACCAAAATCTACTTTCTGTTTTTTACGTGAAGCTCGAACAAACAAACAAAGAAACCGACGGATCTGGTTTTAGAAGCCCTAATCGATCTGAGTAGATTTTTTAAAATATCTGCGATTTTTGAAAATTTGACATATATTATTAATCCTAGTTTACCAAATCAATTGATTTGAATCTGACAAAGATAGATAAAGAATGCACGGATAACTATAAATTACGAATTATCGTTATAATCACTATTTAGTTTTAGCTAGTAATATATATATATATATATATTTTTATTAAAACTTAGTACATAAGTTATTTATAACGCACTTGCGCTACCCTGTGACTCAATAAATATCAACCTACTGCAATATCCTACACACCCGCCAAGAGTATAAATTACCGCAAATTACTCATTTTTATCGAGGACGCTCATGTCCAAAACTGAACTATCACGGGCTCATGATCATGATGACGTAATGTATAAAAGGACACCAAAGAGTAAGGTGCGTCCAAAAAAAAACAAATTTTTTTACCCAAAATATGACAACAAATATTGACCTCCTGTCATATTGGGTGGGGAAACACCTCGTCGAAATGAGTGTACTTACTAATATATACACCTCTGCTTACCCCTCCCAGGATATTAGGCGTGAATGAATGAATACATCAAGATATTGCGTTAGTCCTAAAAGGCATTATTATAAACGTTTTCTTTTTTGTAAAAATATTAGTGCATATATTATACAAAGGAATGTAATAAAAATATATTTAACGATAGCATTAATTAATCCTTCTTCTTCTAATCATAGAAAGTATCATAATCTTAGGCGGTGAAAATAAAGAATTGTAGCAATAGAAGAGCAGTCAGACCTTTGATGGAAAGTCCTACGACCCGGGTAATAAATCTAAAAAATTAACACATTCACTGCCGGGCGAAAAAAAGGTGCCTTATGCAAGAATAACCGGACAAAATTGACGAATTTATTAGGGCTTGAGGAAAAAGCTCATAGAAACCAAAATGAAAATGATATTTACATAATTCAAAAAGCAACGTATTAATCCTCTTGTAGTGAAATTAGACGAAGAATTATAAATTTATTTGAGTAAATTCAAATCTCGGGAACCAATTTTTTTTGTTAAATTTAGTCGCTCGAACACGAGTGGGCGGTATTTTTGCAACGGCACCGCCTTACTCGGATCCGAGTGACAGACAGTGAATGTGTTAATGACATTTTCTATATCTATGACTTTTCATTTCCTAATGTTGATGTAAAGCATCGGTGGTTCAGTGATAGAATGCTCGCCTGCCACGCGGGCGGCCCGGGCCCCCCTAGCCAAGTTGACATTCGACAATCGTTATCGCTAATAGAAAGGAAAAAAATGTATTGGAATGA
>WUAW01013555.1:9155-24844 GCA_017165845.1 Thaumetopoea pityocampa | reverse complement strand
TGCGCTATTTGGCGTGCCCATTGCTACTTCACATTTGCTTGCTTATCCTACGAGCTATGTCAGCAACTTTGGTTCTTCTACGCCGTGTGGTGACAGCTTTAAAATACCATGGTCACCACCCCCTCACTTCCCAGGGAGTCGTAAGAGGCGACTAAGGGACAAATGCACAACATGCATCAGTGCAAGAGAAGGAAAACTCAAAACGAAACCCTGTGCCAACCCGTCTAGCCAGCGTGGTAACAGTAGGTTATAAAACCTCCAATATACTATTATAAAATCGTTAAACGTCAAATTTTCAAAAATCTAAGATATTTAAAAACTAACTACTCAGATCGACTCATTAAGGGCTTCTGAAACCGAATCCGTCTATCTTTGTCGGACTTCACCCAAAAACCAGCGGATAGATTTTGGTCAAACCGTTACAGCCTTAAAGGTACTATTCCGACTTAAATACTGCGATATGTTTCATCAAAATTGGTTTAGTAGAATTGAAGATACAGCTTGACCCCTGTTTTAGTAATCGCCGTTAAGGTACGAGAGCTCAAGTAAAGGTGGTTCTCAAGTAAGTGGTTTTTGGCTTTTTACATAAATCGGGTTTGGTTTCGGGATTTCTTATATAGCGAAAAACCGACATTCACGCGGGCGGGGCCGCGGGCAAAAGCTAGTAATATATGAAGTGCAGCGCTAACGTCTAAGACATTTTTTACTAGTCGACATTTAATTGGTACTGAAAGAGTATCTGATGGGAAATATAACAGTATGAAATACAAGATTACCTAAAGCTTACAATAATAGACTAATACATAAATGTTGCATATAAATACATAAATGTTAGATACAAAATAGACTAATACAATAAATGTAAAATTTGTATTATATAATACAAGTCTATCAAGACTATGGCCTAATCCCCCTCCCGATGAGGAAGGTCCGTTGTAGTGTCGTCAAATACATATTGGGGATGATGATGTCTAACCTATAAATACACAAATACAATAACCACTGAATCCGTTGAGATAATTCTGCCATTTCACACCGAAGTCCTCGAGATTCTGTGTTCATTTAAATTACTTGATTAGTGGCGTTCGAAAACCCTTCTTTTGTTCTGTGCGTTCGAATACTATATGTATGTATAACAATATGCTACGAAATACTATCCATTTAAAAAAAATGTATATCGCGTCGCAGAAACGTTTCATTTATTTAAGCTGCATCCTTACCGGGACATCGACTCAATAAAGAATCTCGCGCCGAGATAAAGGATGCCCCCAACTATCCCAATACAAAAGCAAGTTTCTTTTGTATAGCCAAACATCGGTGTTTGTCAAAACGGTCACATTGAATCCTCCTCTTCATAATAAATTCCCGTCTAAATTAACGGAACTGCATTAGTTCATCAACATCATCATTTCAGCCCGTAGTTGTCCAATGGAATTCCAGCGCGACCGGTCCATAGCCACCTGTATCCAACGAGACCCAGCGATCCTCACCAGGTGGTCGATCCATCTCGTAGGTGGCCGTCCCACACTACGCTTGCTAGTACGTGGTCTGCATTCAAGGACCTTTTTGCCCCATCGGTCATCCGATCTTCGCGCTATGTGGCCTGCCCATTGCCACTAGTTAGTTATTAAATTATATTACACGTTGCGCCCGCGGCTCCGCCCCCGTGAATGTCGTTCTCGCGGAAAATCCCAAAATAATTACAGATTTACAAAAGAGTACAGAACCATTTTTACTTGAGCTCTCATACCATAATGGCGGCTACTGAAACGAAGGTCAGGCTGTATCTTAAGTTCCACTTGACCAGTTTTGATGAAACACTACAGTATTTATGTTGGAATAGTAGTTTTAAGACAGCTGTAGTGTAAGTAAAATCTGCCAGTTGATTTTTGCGTGAAGTTCGAACAAACAAATAAACTGACGCAAAAAAAGATGGTTTCGATTTCAGAAGTAAAATACATAATGTTATTATACATCGGTATCTATGAATAATGTGATAAATCTTAATCCATGTCCGCGGAACTTCCTGAAAAGCATTTTACACGGGGAATTATAAAAAATGTCCCTAATATTGACATAAATCCAGGCGTTTCCGAAAAAAAAACTAATTCTAAAGTATTTTATTGTACGTTTCATATAAGATGTTATATTTTATGTTTGGATCTCTAAATTTTAGAAAATACTTTTGTATACGTCCTGAAACAGGAAGGAAGGATAAATAACTTAGAGAAGCCGCAGAACCGATAAACGATAAAAAAAATAGTCGAGTGACTATTCAGTCGACTATTTTTTTTAGTTTCTATAAACTAAATATTCGTCATCCTTTTTTTAATCTGTTATTGCAATAGTCAAAAATATGAGAAGATATAATGTCTGGCGATAGTAATAGTAATTCTGTTGTATGAAACCTTAGCTAAATTTAAATTCTATATATCTAGCTTTTTCTAATGCCATACGTCAAAACGAGATAGCAATAATTTTGGCCCTGCCAATTTAGATACGTCAAAATTAACCCTTTGTACTCGCAGCAATTTCAATGGAAAGATCATTATTATTATTATATTTTATTATTGTTGTATGTTATAGTTTTTTTTAAATCATTATGTATATAAAAAAGATTATAAAGTCATTACCATTTTGTAACCGTACAAGGTGTGTCTCCATAGCGAAGCCCTCGAGTGCAAAGGGTTAAATTCTACAAACAAATTTAAACGTGACCTCGAAACATGACGACCAAACATACGCAAAAACGCAACAAAAACGTAGGTTGGTACTCGCTACAATAGTTGCTATCTCGTTTTGGCGTTAGGCATTAGAAAAAGATAGGGAGACCCTAAATTTTGTTAAGGTTGCTAGCGTAGTATGGATTTAACGGTGTAGATACACTCCGCGCGCAGCAAGTCGAGCATACTCGCAGTCGCGCGTCGCCGACCCCGCGCTGTAAGTATTTACCACAATTTTGTATCACAGTATAAATTTGACACAGTAGGATAATTTAGTTTAATACACCAAATCGTTTTGAGGGTTTAGTTTTTAGGTATTGTTGGGGCATTGGAGCAACAGTGGTAAAACGGATATAACAATACCGTTTACGTAAATATTCCGTTTGATTTGAATATTAAAGGTGGGTTTAGGTGTTATTTCCCGTCCATTTCACAGCAATATTATGTCAGCGCGACACCCATGGTTGGGTTTTGGGAGCATAGGAGAACAAGTGGGTTTAATAGGTGCGAACTAACCGAAGTGTCCGTGACCGGTAAGCGGCAGGCATTTCCAGCCGTTAAAAAATAGGTTGACGTGTTAGTTGTGATTTTTTTCACAATTTTTTTATGATGTTTGTTTCATAACACATTTCTTCACTAATCCAGGGCCCCGGGCCTGATAGGACTCGAACGCCGACGGTTTTCTTTTTTTTTCTTTCTTAGAGGGCCTCAACATCAACGTGCTTAAGGACTTAAAACATGGCTTAAAATGGTCTCGATTTAAAAAAAAAACATATAATTTTCGCTATGCTATGTATATTATTGATTGTAAACTTATCGACTAGCACTAGAATATCAAAATAAATAAATAATCGCACACTCATGATATCGATTGATTCCATTATAATTAATTTAAACATAATACTCATAACAATTCATAATTAAATCGTCTTAGAAATAAAAAACAATCTCATTTTACATATATACCGTTAAATCTTAATATTACGGTAAATGGGACAAGTATTTAATACTTTACAGAGAAGCAGTCAATACCATTGAGATATATAACAGTAAAATATATATTAATGGTCAAAACAACGTATTATATGCAATACATTGCATAAAGTAGCTATATTTGATGATAAGATGATATATTGGTATGATAATACAGACGCCAGATACGGCTTGCGATCGAAAGGTCGTAAGTTCGATCCCAGTCCCGTACCACTGAGTTATTTCTGATTCAGGTACGGTCTACATTGTAGACACCAATGTACTCAAAGGAGAAGGAGAACTTCGTGAGTAAACCTGCATGCTTGCATTGGTATTGAAGTCTACCAACCCTCACTAGACCAGAGCGTGATGTGTGAAGTCTACCAACCCACAGTAGAGCAGCGCAGTAGCTTACGGCCTAATCCCCCTCCTGATCAGGAGAGGTCCGTGCCCATGCAATAGGAACGAGGGGGATGACCTAGTAGATGAATAACACTGACGCCCACACCGAGTTTAATGGTAATCTGAAATCTCCAACTTTAGAGGAAAAGCGTATAAGAACATGTGACATATGAATGGAAAGATAATGTTTATGGCTAAATTTTTATTAATACATATATATTACTTAGAATAATTTGGAAGTTATTTGATAAAATTTATATATTACTTACCGAAAATGTTGATTTATAATCTTAATTTTTTTTTCTTACCATGGGTGTCATAGGATACATATGCAATTGTATTAGATGACAATTTAACTAACGAACATCTATGTTATTCCTATTTTTTCTGTTGCTAAATAAAATTAGAATAAATATGAAATAAATAATAATAAAAATATAAAAAACTGAAGGTGTAAACAAGAGTGAGGATTCAAACAAACAATGAAAGGTTTTTTAAGTATTATTCAAACATCCAATAAAAATTTTTTTAGAGTTTAACCCGACTTTACCATTATATTCGGTGGGGCCGAGAATACTTATATTTTTTTCATTTCATTAAACAGTCTCCAAAGGTAAAGGCGCCTCTGATATTTGTACAGATTAAAAAGTGCTGTAGAAAATACAAAATTGTACAGAATACAAACCAACGAAGAACATGTACAATATTTGAACCCTATGAAGTATTTTTACATTGACATAACCATCCAGAAATAATTGTACATTCATATTGAATTCTCTTCAAAAACATCACAAACTTTTCCAAATATCATCACTCTTGGGTGCATTAAGTATTATATGTAATAGTAAAATTAGATAAATATACAGTGGACATTTTATTAGGTAGTTTATCACTTACACAAGTGATACAAATAAATATATCTATAAAATAGTTGAAATTGTTGCGATTTTATATATATAACATGATATTGAATAAATAAATATTCAGATTTATTACATATTTTTAATGTATAATTTTGGTATGTAGGAAGAAGTGTGTAATATTCTGTATGATGTTTTTTTGACCTACCCTCATATCCCATACTGTTGTCCTATTCAAATCCTGTCTGAGACCAACTGACCGACTGAACGAACCTAAACCGGTTCAACAACCAGACTTATTGGTGGTCATTTCCCGGTTGAGACCAACTTACAAAGCCTTGAGCACAGATGCAGGGTAGCCAGCCTTTCGATATTCTACAGGATACATTTTGGAGTGTGCGCAGGAATTACACGATTTAACTCCTCCATCCCCCTTTCATCGTCGCCCTACTAGGCGCACGGCGGGCTATCACCCAAACCTCGTAGACATCCTTGCCATCCATACGAAGCGATTTGCTTCTACGTTCACAATACGTGCAGCCAAATACTGGAATAGTCTTCCTGCGTCAGTATTTCCATCCGATTATAATGTAGGTGTCTTTAAGATAAGAGTGAATAGGTTTTTATTAAGCTAGTACGTTTTATCACCCTAGGTAACATCGCCACTTACCATCAGGTGAGATTATCGTCAAGTACTAGTTTAAAACTGGTAAAAAAAACCTGACGTTTCCCCAACTGTGATATTGGAACATAATGAATGTAGTGTCGTGTTTGAAGAGCTACGGGTGCATTTATCCAGCCCGTATAATGCGCCTAAATCTCGTTCCGATAATGTACCACGCATGCCATATGAAGTGATCATTGTAATATTGCCATTAACTTATAACTTTTTTAAACCCTAATAAACACAACACATTAACCCAGGACACAGGATCATTATCGCCTAATATTTTTTATAATTATCTTAGATATACCAGGGTTTAGAATGATTATCGGCTACGTTGTTTCTTGTTTCTTTTTGAGGCATCTGAAATAAATTATACTAAAGTGAAATACTGAAATGACTATGGCATTATAAACATTTCTTAATAATAATAACAACAATGGTGTTTTATTATGGGACGTACTGTTATTATGTCTATAATCCTCCACCGCTCCTCTCCACTGTGATCTTCTTCTTCAAATTCTCTTTTTCCTGGTGTTCCTCCTCCATCTCGGCCATCCTTGCAAATCTGGAGTACGCCACGTGACCAGATTTGATGGCTGACATCATCTGTGACGGCAATAAACGATTAGAAACATGTTGCAGAATTTGTGACGTGTTAGTAGTGAAAAAAGTTTATATTGTCAGATTTTCTATTAATAATTAATAACAGTAAGTATTAATATTTTAATCAAGATTCTCAGTAAATTTCATGCATAATTATATGTATACATACACTGAATGTAGTAAGTATCCGAAAAATGCCAAAAAAACAATCTATTTATCAAATTTTATTTTATCACATTCAAAATAGGCCCGCTTGCTTGCAATCCAACTACGCCAGTGCTTTAAAATAAAATAATCCAAAATTGAGTTCTCTATAAAGCCGTAGGTGCGCCTTGGTTTCGGCGTGATGTCGATTACCATTCAAATCTTCGACTCTCCACAATCGAGTTTCCGAAGAACCGAATCCGCTAGTAATGGCCGCCGCCTACGAATCAGGGGACGATGTGATCGACGAAGACATCTCCGTCCCGATCCACATTTCGCCGCTATTAAGTGTACCGAATAGTACTGTACCGAGGCCTAAAACATTAACAAACACCCTATGTGGGACTGCTCAAGTCAAGGCTCAAGACTCGAGGTGCTATTGTGCTTAAAATAAGGCTTTAGCACTTAAAACAAGGCTTTAGTCCTGTGACGCTGTCAAGTCCAACTGCGGCCAACAGCATTTCTCATTTCGAAAAAGGAAAAGTTTCATACAGTTCACCAAAATTTTTCGAAGGCTGCTGACCTTAATTCCTACAACGAATTTTCTTTTATGCCCTTAATCGACTCAAAATGCCTTCCTCGAAATGGTAATTTTAGCTTACGAAACATGAAAAGTCAAATAGGGCCATATCTGGTAAGTACACTGCTTAGTTGATATTTGTTGTATTTCCACTAAAAACTTTTATACAATAATACTACCGCAAAGAAACTGTACATACCCTTGATTTTTGAGTGACTTTGTTGGGTCTTTGAGTTTCGGCTTGATTTCGAGGCGCACTTCTGAAGAGTGCTTGCTCACATGTTATATGCGTAAACTCATGTCTCGTCACATGTTATGCCTTTTATGAAGGTGGTGAGAAAACTCAGAAAAACGTGTCTTCATTAACCCGATTTCGATGCACTTTTTGGACAAAATTAAGCTCTTTCAGAACCAGTTATGCGACTACGTGTTGCAAACTTGAAACATTAGTTAGATTGTTATAAACAAACTTAACAGTTATGTTCATCTCTTGAGCCAAGTCTTTAAAACTCATACAACGATATTCTACACAAGATTTTCTGATTATATTAATGTTTTCGTCGTTCGTAGCCATTAAAAGACGACCAGGTAAAACAACTATTGATTCTCGACCTTCTTTGAATACTTTACACTATTCATTTGCTTGTACTTTTCATAAGATTTGCCGTAGGTATTTTGCAATATTTTTAGCCACTCAGTACATGAAATTTCTTCTATAATACAACAGTAAGGCAAACTCTTTGTTCGACTATTATTTCTATTGTAAAAATCCCAGTAAACACAAATGCATGATTATCAAAAACTGCAGCTTTGAACAAAGTAACTCAACATGTAGGATAAAAATTAAAAAGTTACTCACGTCTTTATAATGAGGCATTTCGGATACTCTTCACACAGAGTAGTATGATTAACTTTTAACCGTGGTTTTGTCCATTCTGAATATATACACATAACTGGTTTATAATATAATTATTTCCCGTAAGGCCTACGGTTTAAATTTTAAGCAGGAACTCTACTTCATGCCTAACAATAGCTTCATCATATGAGCGGAGCAGTAGTGGAAACATCTCGTTATCTGGTTTAGGTTAAGGTTTTTTTAACTTACTTATTTCTGAACTAATTTATAAAATCCCTTTTATTATATATTTTACATAGAATGGATTGTTGATAAAACTATAACATAAAAAAATTGACAACATATTGTGTTGGCATTATAAAGCTGTTTATTTGCATATTTCCGCTGCACACAAAAGCGGTAAGCAATAGCCGAGCAACAAAGAAACAAGCGTGCACAAAATGCGAAATGTCTTCTATTGTTCTAATACTTTGCAGTCTGCTCATAGTGCTTGCTGGTCTTTCGAAAGATTTAAAATTTTCATTTATAAACGTACTACAAACAGGTGCAGTCTTTAGTTTTGAATAGTTTTTAATGATAATGTCTGTTGAAGTCAAATGTTTTCTTTCTTTATTTTTTGTTAGGTACCCCATAAACTCGCCGTCTTCACCATAGGGTGCCATAGGTACGCGACTCTGAGCGGTAATAACTATTATTTGTTAAATTATGGTTGTAAAGCAAAAAGTTTTCATAGTACACTGACAATAATAGAACGCATAAAAATTAATTTCACGTCGTACGTAAATAGGGCTGTTGTGGGAACAGTGAATCAGTATTTTTTTTTCAAAGCAACGTTGCTATATTGCTAACAAACTTCACTTTGTAATGCTAGAAATATTGGTAATTTACGAATCTACATTTTTCTAAAACGGCAGTTTCCGTTCTTATCTTTAACAATTTTGATAATGGTTTGTTTTTAAAAATAGAAAATGTTCTATTGTATATTTTTTACCATATTTACACTAGTAATTGACTATAGTTCAATGTGATTGTAACTGGTGATGTAACCTAAGGTGGTGAAACGTACTAACTTAATAAAAACCTATTCACTCTTGTTTTAAAGACACCTACAGTATAATCGGACGGAAATACTGACGCAGGAAGACTATTCCAGTCTTTGGCTGCACGTATTATGAAAGTAGAAGCGAATCGCTTCTTACGGGTCGTAGGGGTGTCTATGAGATGGTATGGTAGTCCGCCGTGCGCCTAGTAGTCCGATGGTGAAAGGGGGATGGGTGAATTAAACTTATACGGGAACATAGTAAATTATAATACTATGAATCAGAAGGCACACGGTAAATAAAATAGTTTATATTAAAATTGTATAGTATTATTTAATATTCTTTTTAAGTTAAAAATCAGTCTCAATCTTACAGTCCGTAACCGTCTAAGATCTTCTACCTAACATTTTCTCACGGAAGCGTTTTTTAATGTCATTCGTTGACAGACGAAGAAACAAATAGAAATCATTAATCTCCTAATTTAAAGGTCTTTGGTTTGATACGAATATCGGCATTCCATGATAGCATTGATATCTTGGGTCCTGATTAAAAACTAAAAACTCCTATATACGGTAAAAACAAGTTAAATTCAAAATGAAAGCAAATATATTTTTATATTAGGGAGACTTAAAAACAGATAAAGAACTTTTTTATTTTTTATGCACTCAACGCTGAATGATTAAATTAGATTTTTGTTCCTCCTGTAAAATTTCTCTACGTGCAGGTAGAAGATTTCAGATGGTAATAGAAGATATTTCAGATCAAAAATTGACAAAATTTCACTGCATGCTTATTTAATGCCGCGGTGTTATAAAAAAAGCTCAGGGTGCGGAAACGTTTGAACGAATTGATTAAAACAAAAGCAACCAGTGGTTAGCGTAAATCACAGATAACTATCATTCAATCGAGAGACCTGTAAATACTCGTCAAGTTCGACTTGTCCGTTCATGTTAGTGTCAATCTCTCTCAATATTTCGTGCAACTGTTCGCCCGTCACGTCCTCGCCGTAATTCTGTGGACACCAACTTCAACATCACCAAATGGCACATGGAAACGGCACATCACAAAATCGTATAAGAATTTTTGTTACAAATTACGTTTTCAATCAAAAACTTGTTTCAAAAAGGTAAAGTTTGTAGCAGCCTTAATCGATGAAAGTGTATGAAATGATGATATGAATGTGGATGAGGCGAGAGAGGTGTGTCAGGATCGTAGTATGTGGCGAATTGTTGTCTCTGCCTACTCCTATGGGAAACCGGCGTGAGTACATACAAGTATATATTGATGGAAAAAACGCACTTGCTGTAAGGAGCTAAAACCGAACTTTTCATTAAGACCAAAAACCGTCGCAAAATCAGTGAAAACCTATTTAACCAGATGACAGATAGATAGATAGATAGATAACTCTTTATTGTCACACCAAAGACAATTAATTACAGAAAAAAACAAATACGAAAAGTGTCACAACGGGCGGCCTTATCGCTAAAAGCGATCTCTTGCAGGCAACCTTTGGATGGAGAGTATTGATATCATAAGTGTTTGCCGGTAGTATCATATAATAATGAATTAAATTTAGTTAAATAATTTACCATGAACAAGATACGGTATTTCTGCTGGTCATATGTCAAATTAGGTCATATGACATATATCAGATGATATACATATGTATATGGAAAGTATTTGGTAATAAATGTAATCTGGTAAAAAAACTGTATTTTTGTGATTTTACGACGGTTTTTTGGATCTGATGAAAACTTCAGTTTTAGTTAATTACTTTCAACTGATGACCACGTCTCTAGCGTAGAGTTTCGAGGTCAGTTCTTCTAGTAAACTGTCCGGTTAGGAAATAGCGTAATAAAGGAAGTTGGAGAATGATGTGTTGACAAAGATCGGGAGCGGAATGCTCCAATAATTTGACCACATAGTAAAATGAATCGTTATTATAACAAAAATTCTTCACAATTTATAAGCATGTTTTAAAATTATGCTCAAAATTCATTTTTGTAACCATTTCTTATTTAATAATAGAGCGATTTTTTAGATATCGATTTGAGGGTTTTTGATCCAATTACATACCGTTTGAAGTGACTATATTAGTAAATAAAGTAGTAAGTAATTTTATGCATAATTTTAATCCTTTAAAACAAACCCAGATGACCTGGATAAAGACAAAGACCCAACAGAATAAAATTAATCCCACACAAAGATAAAGACCCAACAGACAACCACAATGAGCCCCCGTCCCTTCTGGTCCCGAAGTTCCCACCCATAGTACTACCTGGAGGTAGTCCTGTATTTCCATCTGGCCGTTGTACGTGACGTCGATCTCAGACAAAATGGCGCGTAACTCTGCTTCGGTCGGTTTCAGGCCCATACTCTAAAATCGACATATTTTTTTCATTCATTCATATTCATTAACATATCTACTGTCCCACTGCGGGGCATGGGTTTCCTCTCAGAATGAGAAGGGTTAGGTTAGGTTCACCATGCTAGTCCAATGCACGGTACACTTCATATTTGAAATTCTCCATGGTATTCCATGGAGAAAAACCTCTCAGACATACAGGTCTCCACACGATGTTTTTCTTCGCCGCTTGAAGCAAGTAATAATTGTTTATTGAATTAATAATTTACAAATGATTTCGAAAAGTCATAGGTGCGTGTTTTCGATTCGAACTCAAAATCTAAATGTTGGCCATTCATGGTCAAACCACTAGGCTATTACTGTTTCAGACTAAATATTAAAAGGTCAGACGGTAGTTTCTGACAGAAATATGGCTCCCAACCTTACAATATCAACATTCTAACAATAAAATTACAATAGATTTATTTTTTGACGCAAAGGAAGCTTTGACAATTCGTGGAGACGGCTTGTGGAGCGTGTCAGACTCCTAATAATTAAAAATTCTCTGGCTTTTATATTGAGGGACTTCAAAATCCACTGTGGACAACCTACAAATGCCCCTTGGTGCGCTGTTCTTTTGAGAACTTCTCCGGGATAACATTAGACTTGCTCTTCCAGCACCTTAGCAGCTCGAAATACCCACGGGTGCATAGCCACAAATATTGTCATCCTTCTCATCCCCAATACTTCCTGTATATATCTTGTACAACTGCAGATGATGCAGTTAGCCTGTAATCGCTTGGATATGGAAACTTCCCAAGCATGTTTAGCCGTCTTTTGGATGACGTTAGATTTAAGATAAGATACCTTAAGGCTCCTTCTAATATCGTTGATGGAGACGAAGCCCTTTCTGTCCTTGTCGATGATCTGGAAGCGTTTGATGTAGGTCTGGATTTCCTCTTTGCTCAGGTTGATCGGGATCTTATCGCGGCTCGCACGGTTCACCATTTGACCCATCTCGTTCGCCAAGAACTCACCCGCAACCTTGATTTGCCTCTAAAATGTTAAATAACGGATATAGAAGGTCAGTTGCATATAATACCGCATGCCGATAATGAAATTGACACATTTAAAATTTTAAGAAAACGGGTTAAAGTGGGTTCTATTTAATGATATAAACTTGTAGTCCTACAATTCTGAAAAATAGAAATAGTCAATAATATATTATATTAAATCCACATATACCAAAGTGGTATTGAAACTGAAAAAAATCATAAGTTTTAAAAATTTGTTTTGACACTTGATGCTTAAAGTATGCTTCTAAAGTACGAAAGTATCTAATCTAAGTTCACAAAATTATAATCAATGTCGACTGAGGGTCTTGCCAGAAAATCAAATGGGCTTTGTGTTGGATTTTTTGACAAGACCCCATACCGGAATATGCCTAAGGGAATGATAATGTAGTAGTACCTGTTTCTCCGCATCACTCCATTTCAGCTCTTCGGCCATGATGTCGGCGATGGCGGGCAGCGCCTCTGCGGCGGCCTGCACGTTGAGGAAGGCGAGCCGCAGCCGCCGCGCGATCATGTCCACCGCGGTGCACGCGTACTCACGGACACCGTATCTAACACATCATAATAAATCACCTCTATATTTCAGATATTTTTTTATTAAATTTTCTTTTATGGGTCTGTGATGTTTTCTTTCTATCTGTGACGTAACGACAGCTCTGTTCACACAATATTGTTAATATTAATTACTTTCTAGGCACGAAAACCTGCTTAATCTATTTTATTGTAATAGCTGAAGGTTTTCCATTTTATAAATCTATCTATACTATTATAAAATTGTTAAATATCAAATTTACAGAAATCAAAGATATTTAAAAACAAACTACTCCGATCAACTAATTAAGGGCTTCTGAAATCAAATCCGTTGATGTTTATTTGTTTGTTTGTTTGCTTGGGCTACACGCAAAGATTAGATTTTGGTCAAACTATTACAGTCTTAAAGGTACTATTCCGACTTAAATACTGCGGCATGTTTTATCAAAATCGGTCAAGTAGATTTGAAGATACAGCTTGATCCCTGTTTTAGTAGTCGCCGTTAAGGTACGAGAGGTCAAGTAAAAGTGGTTCTAAGATTTTATATAAATCTATCATTGTTTCGGGATTTCCCACATAATGGAAAATCGACATTCACGCGGGCTTAGCCGCGGACAAAAGCTAATAAATAAATAAACGTGTCCGTATACATATACCAATTTATTGAAACAATTTATTAAATCAGAAAAAAGTGGATGAAATATTTAACCAAGTTTCTATTACTAAAGTGTTACCTAATTTCGGCGTCAATGTACGGGAACTCGGGGTGGACCTTCTTGCCGATGATTGGCCACCGCTTGCCCGTCATCGCGGCCATCTTAGCGACCGCAAACGCTCTGTCGCCGTATGATTTGGCAAGGTGTTGAGCCACCTAATAAAAATGTACATAATTTGATCAATAGACTTGTCGGATTGTAGATAAATTGTTGAATAATCTGTCATCATCATTGACTGGTCTAATGTGGTAGTGTCGTGTCTACTATCATCCAAATTAAGCATAAAATAAAATTTTTACTTTTTGCAATTACGTCATTATTCTATTGGGTGAACGATACAATCACGCCTTTTCCCTGTTTTTCCGGCTGCGAATCGAACCCCGGTCTTCCGCATGACAGGCGGGGATATTGACCACTACACTATCGAGGAATTGGGGTAGGCAGAGACCACTTCTTTCCACTTGCTACGAGCAAAGTGGCTACCCGTATTCCACTTTTCGCCCCATGGGAAGCGAGACGTGTCGGGCGGTGAATCACAACGCCGCCATTTTTAAAAGTTTCAAAAGTGTTAAAATTCCTCATTATGTCACGAAAATGATAAGAGCAAGGAATATAGAATTTGAGAAAAGGACTATAGGATATTGGATACTAATATCTCGGAAGGAGTAGGAAGAGACAGTAGTAGCTCGCGGAGCCGAGGTCGCTTACCCGTATACTTAAGTCTATTTGCCGGACAAGCTAAAAGACTAACTACTCCCTGACCAGATGTGTATTTAAAAAATCCTACGCATGTTGGTTTGGATTAGACCAGAGGTCCTCAAACTTTTTTGTCTTGTAGACCACTTGTAATGTTTTTCACTTTTGGATAGACCCCAAAGCGTAGTTAATATGCATTTTTTTTAATTTATTAATTTCAAATGTGTTTTTGACAGTTGGCGTGGACCCCTTGCATGTCGCCGTCGACCCCTGGGGTCGATATAGACCACTTTGGGTATCAATGGATTAAACTCTCACCTCCATTTCTAAGCCAAAGTCTTGCACTAGTCTGATGTACATGGTGGGAGTCCAGCCGTGCGCGCCCTCTATTAGAAAACCGTCTGTCTGAGAGTCTTTGAAGAGCGGCTTGAGATTAGCACCTGAAAATATATGAAGTGGACATTCTGATAAGTTAATGTAATTTGAGATTGACTATTAATAACATTCCGTTACTAGTTTTATTTTGAACTAGCTTTTGCCCGCGACTCCGCCCGCGTAAATGTCGGTTTTCCGTTACAATGGGAAATCCCGACACAATCATAGAAATTATATAAAAAGTCTGAGAACCACTTTTACTTGACCTCTCGTACCTTAATGGCGACTACTAAAACAAGGTTTAAGCTATATCTTCAGTTCTACTGAATCGATTTTGATGAAACCTGTTGCAGTAATTAAGTCGGAACATTACCTTTAAGACTGTAATAGTTTAACCAAAATCTACCCGCTGGTTTTTGCGTGAATCTTGAACAAACAAACAACCATCGATGGATTTGGTTTCATTAGCCGATCTGAGTGGTTTGTTTTTAAATATCTTTGATTTTTGAAAATTTGACAATTAATAATTTTATAATAGTATAGATAATATTTTACGAATTTTTGCTGATATGTTACGTCGAGTATAAGTGTCGGTATAATTGTCTCAGCGTGGAATACCAAAACTCACTCTCAATAGCAGCGTCAATGGTCTCCGCCGCCATGGATCTGTACGTCGTCCACTTGCCGCCGGCGATGGTGACCAGGCCGGAGGGCGACACGTGCACGATGTGGTTCCGAGCGAGGGACTGCGTGTCGGGCTTATTCGGGTCCGAGACCAGCGGCCGAATGCCGGACCAGGCGGAGAGAACGTCACCGCGCCGAACTAAACCATATATTATCAATGTACATTGTTATGTATAAAACAATTCTACGAATTGAGAACCACTTTGAAGTTGGTTTAAAAATTCGTTTTACACATTCACTGCCTGTCACTCGGATCCGAATGGGGCGTAAAGTACCCCGCACTCGTATCAGAGTGACTAAATTTACCAAAAAAACATTTTAGTTTATCAAGTATTAATCAAGTAAATTTATAATATACACACATCAAAAAAGTCTAAGCAACACATACAAATTTCAATTTTACAATGTGTTTTCGCATTAAAT
>WUAW01013540.1:91575-102064 GCA_017165845.1 Thaumetopoea pityocampa | reverse complement strand
GTGGATCTGAACGTGTGTATTCTGTGCTTCGTTTCTTTACAACAAGCGAATAAATTTGAAATTTGTCTGTAAGTTGAACGGAACAGAATTGTTATATATTTTTGGTTTGATTTTTATATTATAATAAAATACCATAGATAAATATATAATTTTGAGGTTATAGTAACGATTTGTTATTTACTCAGTGTTATGTTTTTTCCTAAAAATATTTAATATTTTTGAAAACATTTCCAGTTGGGACATTATCAAAAATATCAAATAATTTCAAGATAAAACATAAATTGAATATAATTATACTGGTACACAACTTTTGTGCATACATATAATTAATTTGGACAAAAATTTTTAAAATTAAAAATGTGGCAGTTAATGGGTTAAAACAATTGTTTACGTACTGAAATAAAGACTTGTTTACGTTTATGGCAAGTTAGGTTACGTCATTACAGATTGCAACTAATATTTTTATCTTATATCTACGAAAACACAGACGGTGAGTAGTTAATTGGATACAAAGAGCAGCCAAGCTTGTTACGTAGATTTGTCGCTAAATAGTTCGCAAGTAAGCACAACACAGCAGTCTGCCTTCCGCTTTCGGTATATTTGCGCGCAAGCCATGGAAAATATGGCGCGAAAACTCCTCTTACGGGAAATTAAAAAATTTAAATGGCAAAGGAAATTTTCTACAAGTACCGTTTTAAGTACAAATGACTTTATTATTAAATCTTCTTTGCCCGATATTGTAGTGCCGCAAATGAGGCTTCAAGACCGTTTATGGATCAACTCGGCGAGTTTTAAAGACATTGTTGCACTTGTAAGTGGTTTTACTTGCTTCTTGCATGATATTCCTCTTTCGGATACTTACTTTAAATTTTATAAGACACCTGGGAGCAAAGAAAATTAATTTTATTTTGGGAACAATTTTCACTAATTAAGGCACACCTAAATAAATTAAATTTTAATTTTATATCGTGTTTTTGTTTACGCGTTTTAGTTTTTGTGTTTTAGGCGATGAAACAATCACTCTTATAATATCTTATAAGAACGATAATTGTAAATGTCTTTTGTTTTTGTCTATCTATTACCGATTTATGAATTGTAAATTAATGTTTTAATTTATTGAAATACACAGAGACCTCACAGTCAATTATAACGAAGTTTTGGCTATCGTTTTATAAAAGTAACATTTTAATTATAAATTCGTAAACGGGTAAATCGTTCATCAATTAGCGACCTAACGATTTAATTGAAACTACATATTTGTTGCGTCTCAAATATTGCTCGAAACATCTATTGAGACTTACACACGAGTGTTCTAAAGGTGTATTATATTATATATGTACATATATATTTTATTTCTGCTCCTACGTATATGTAAATAGCAATGCTTATCTAGTTGACGAACGAGTTCCTTGACCCCGGGAACGGGTTCGAAGTACTCTCCCTTTTGCTTACAACCCTCCTATAATTTTCCCTAAGGGCCACCGACGCTGAGACACAGATCGATCCTTTTTCACTCATTGACCTAGTGACCCTATTGTTTAAATTCGGTTATAAAGAACCGTATATAAAAAGGATAAAAAATACACCTGTCTTTTTCTCACATTGGGAAATATATGAACATAAAATTAGTAAATACATATCGATGGTTATTAGCCAAAAAGGGTTGTGACATTTTTTGCGGAATAGACTAATCATTCATATATATTGTTAAATAAAAACAGATTGAAAAAAACCAACTGTGTGAAAATTGATATTTTTTTGTAATTTTGATATACCCAATGTCACTATCACAGTTAAGACGAATCTAATGACAACTCTCAAGCTAAAATCCATAAAGCCGTTTAGGCTACAGAGTGTGCCAAAGAAATATATATGTTACAGTTAAACCCGTTTTTAGATAGAACGCGTTTTCCCTAGTTAAAACTAGTTTTTACTTAATATCTTTGTTAAAATTAGAAATACCTAGTCAAAACTAGAAATTATCACTGATATATTTGATTTTCAAATAAAACTAGTTGTCACTTGGAGCTTTAGTTAAAACTAGCACTAGAAAAACTAATTTGCGATTAAAAACAAAATATACTTTTAAAAATATTTATTAAAAAGATCTAGGATACAGAGTCATGCTCCTAGTAGAAATAATAATCTTACACTAAAGGAACATTTTAGGGAACATCGACATAAAGTAGTTGCCAAGGTGACAATATTAATTAAAATAAATAAAATAATCAGACAAGTCAACAGAACATATCCATAAAATTTTAAAAAGGAACATGGTTAAAGATCATTTGTTAAGATATACATAAGATCGACTTGACAACGGCTCTTCATTTCAGAATGTAGTGGGTTTTGAAACAAGTACTTTTTTCTTCATACTCTTGAATTTAATCTAGGTCGGAACAGTTTTAACTGACTCGCTTCGGAAAAATGTGTTTTATCTAGTAAGAACCAGTTTTACCTGATATTCAATTTTGAGCATTACTCAATTCTAGTTTTACCAAAGGCATTAAGTAAAAACTAGTTCTAACTAGGGAAAACGCGTTCTATCTAAAAACTGGTTTTAACTGTAACGTATATACATACATACACTCGAAAAACATAACCCTCCTGGCGCAGTCGGGTAAAAACCCAATTTAACTATTCATATATGAGTAAAGTCCATTCCGCAAAAAACCTTGGCGGTTAGATTTTGATTAAACTATTACCGTCTTAAAGGTACTACTCCGATTTATTTAATGCGGTTTGTTTAATCAAAATTGGTCTATTAGAACTGAAGATACAGTTGCTCCCTGTTTTAGTAGTCGCCTTAAGGTACGAGAGGAGAAGTAAAAGTGGTAATGCTTTTTATATAAATCTGTGGTTGTGCCCGGATGCGGAGCCGCGAGCAAAAACTAGTAATATGTATATTAAAATTGTAGAACTCTAATACCTACAAAATTAATGTCCGTTTTGACTCTTCTAGTTTTTGAGCATTAAATCATTAAAATCAATGACGATTCTGATTTTGCGGGAAAATGGAATTACTACAGAATTTGCAATGAAAAATATTTGTAATTATCTTACAAGACCCTTTTTATATATAATATATACAAACAAAGTCGAAACATATTAGTAGTTAATTATCGGATGTGTTTGACTTTAGTTACTAAAACTCTTGAGGGAAATTCAATTTTATATTTTTGCAAACATTTGCAATAATATATCAACCCATGTTGCTTAAATAATTTTACCAGTAATAACATAAAAATAAGTTAAATAGGTATTTTATTCGGTGCAGATGGATCCTAATTAACGTTCATTAAAACTGATTGTAAGCACCAATGCAATAAACATATTTAGCGCTTAATGTTGAAAATATAATGACAGAGTAATTAATGTTATCTCGCTCGTAACATTTGTACCGTAAAAATGTGCATATCTTCGAACGTTCGAGGAGTATTCGCAGATATGTACCGCAAACATGTGCATATCTTCGAACATTCGAGGTGTATCAGTAAATATGTGCCTCTAGCATCACTTCGAACATTCCAATGAATATAAGAGAATAAAATAGGCTGTGGTCGGCATTAGAGTCAATAGTGCGTAGCATTACTTACAATGGAACTATTAGACCAGAGATCCCCAAACTTTTAGGTCTTGTAGACCACTTGCCATGTTTTTCGATTTAAGATAGACCCCTTACCTAGCTAATACTGCTAATTCATTAACTTCAAATGTGTTTTGACAGCTGGCGTGGACCCCTTGCAGGTTATCATCGACCCCTTGGGGTCGATATAGACCACTTTGGGTATTAATTTCTTAGACCCTTAGCTCCCAAAGTGGTCCAGGTGGACCCCCAGGGGTCTACCGGACTCGGCGGAGCCTACGTTGGCGTACGCAAATTTCCATAGTTAGATCTAATCTTCACACTTTTTGTCGAGTTTTCGGAATGTGGTAGAAATGTAGCTGCAGGGGGTCCACCGGAACCAGCTAAATTTCGAAAGTGGTCTATGAGAAAAAAGTCTGGGAACCTCTGTGTTAGACGAATCACAGAAACATTTTACATCTTTTTATTAATTTATTATTTACAGTGTTTTTATATGTACGTATAATTTTTGTAATATATTATTTAATTACATAAAGATGCACATTGTAGTTGCAATACCATTTCTCGATATGAATCTTATCATACATGTCTGGAAGGGATTGCGTGTAATAGAATGCTCAATACAGACATTTTTCATTTCTTGTTTCTTTTCTATTTTTCATAACGGCAATTAGATGCAAATTCGCGCCGTTTTTGACAAATTCGAATGTATATATTTAACAAAATGTGCCACATTTTATTGCTTCTCGGGGGTTTTGGCGTCAATCCGACCGACTGACGGCACAAAAGTTCCCACAGGCGTATTGCCTTGAAAAACACGACCACATTTCATTGTTAGCGATAATTTTAATCCATTTCACTGTTGTCCAGGATTACTGATGATTGATACGCAAAATAATTCCAACTCTACATATTAAACATCACAATAAACTGATATANACACGACCACATTTCATTGTTAGCGATAATTTTAATCCATTTCACTGTTGTTCAGGATTACTGATGATTGATACGCAAAATAATTCCAACTCTACATATTAAACATCACAATAAACTGATATAAAACATTAAAATAAAACTTACAGGCATGTAACAAACACTAAAACAAATTTATAAAAGTATGAAGTATGCATACAAGCCGATGACATCAGAAGACAGTCGCCCTTTAGAATCCGCCTTTCGGCCAATAATGGCAGCAATTTATGAAGTCGCATAACATTAAGAGAGTCGGATAAATTTAGTGAAGAAGTACCTATACATTATAGTTTACGGAATTTATTTTCTAGAAGAATTTAGCAAAAGAAAAAAAAATTGGAAATCGTTACTTTTTTGCATAAATAAAATAAAACAAATCTCCTTGTGCAACTAAAATAATGTAATAATTTTACATTTTATTTTGACTTTCAATGCTCCTTGTTGTTTTCTAGTTCCTCTATTTTTCATAATGGCAGTCGGCTGCGAATTCGCGCCATTTCTGCCAGTGACGAGTGTAGGCGAGGTCAGTTCAAAGAGGTCACCTTAATTTTGAGTTTAAAAAAAGACAGGTACATATATAAACAATAAGGTAGAGAATTGATTAAAGTTTTAAAAAGTGCGTTTTAAATATAAGCAAATTAAGAAAAACTAACATATTATAATATTTTAAAATTAAGAAAATTTGTCAAAAGGACCGCTTTACCTGAGTGCCCGCCCAAAACGGCCATAGGGGTAAGGGCAGTGGCCAGCCCAAAAATTTCACAAGAAATGTGTTTATTTCTAATTATATCATCGTATTTAATGAGAAAAATAAAAATAAAACATTATTTAATAGAAAAAAATAAAAAATGGTATCAATTACACGTCTTTTCTTCTCAGTCTAAACAATTCTTTTTCATCACAGCAGCCATGCACATGCTTGATCCCACCATTAGACACAGAATCATAGATAATAAATACACTTACATATATAACACCGAATGTCTGAACGGCGCGGGGCAGGAGGTTTGTTAGGCGGCAAGACGGGAATATCGCTATCTTTTCAGATAACCGAAAAATGAACCGTGGCCGCTTTGCCTGCCCTGACCGCTTTGAGCTGACCTCCCCCATATATTTTAAAGTCATATAATTATAATATTTTTTCAAGTTAACAATAAAATATCGTTTGTCACATTTTATTGCTTCTTGGGAGTTTTGAAGTCAATTTGGATATAATTTTGATCACGCAAATCCCACAGGGTCTATTGCCTTGAAAAAATACTCTAGTCTACATAATAGACACTATGTACTAGACGGAGAGGGAAAACTTCTTGATAAAACCTACATGCCCACATGGATGTGTGAAGTCTACCAACTCGCACTAGGCCAGCGTGCTAAACTACGGCCTAATCCTCTTCCTGATTAGGAGAGATCCTTGCCCCTGTACTGGGGACGAATATGGATTGAAAAGTGACTCATTACTATGACTTTTATTATATATAATCGAAGAATATTCTAGTATCCGCTGGGAGCCTTGTGCAGGGTTTTCATCTTTATATACTACTAGCTTTTGCCTGTGACTCCTCCCGCATGAATGTTGGTTTTCCACTACATGTGGATCTCGACACAATCATAGATTTATGTATATAGAAAACCTTAGAACCACTTTAACCTTAACGGCGGCTACTAAAACAGGTATCAAGCTGTGTCCTCAATTCTATTGAACGGACTTTGATGAAACATGCGCAGTATTTAAGTCGGAATAGTACCTTTAAGACTATAACAGTATAAGCAAAATCTACCCACTGGTTTTTGGGTGAAATCCGAACAAACAAACATCGACGGATTTGGTTTCAGAAGCGAATTAGTCGATCTGAGTAGTTTGTTTTTTAAAATATCTTTAATTTAAAATATCTTTAATTTCTAAAAATTTGACATGTAACAATTTTATAATAGTATAGACAATCGGTACTACGCACGCCGCCTCATATGACACGGTGCGATATCCGCGTATCATTCTGACTGCCATGACCCTCTGCGGTTGTCGCAGTGGTCTTGTTTTCGGCAGTCAGTGCATTTGCCCTGAGGTAAACGTACCTCCATCAACTTCATTCAAAATAGGTCGCATCCAGTGTGTCAGAATCTATGAAAACATTTATTATAGTATATCATAGTTCAGACTATTGCTGGCCTTGTTTTCATTAGAATTGATGTCTAAGTATGATAAAAAAATCTATGATTTCAATGACATGAGCAGGTCGTAATTAAAAAAGGTCAGTCAGTACCTGTTATAGTACAATTATAATGATTTATTTGTTACACAGTCATGTGCTTACGTCAATGCAAACAAGCTCACTTGACCTCAAGGATTAATGATAATTTTTGTTATAATGTTTAAAATACATAAGTAACATACTATTGTTAAGATGAAAGATCAACTTAGCCAAAATGATGTACCTTTTATCTTTATTTTTGTAAAATATATTTAAATATATTTAAAACGGCAAAAAGTATAGAAATAAAAAAATGAAAAAAAACGAGTTGAAAAATTATTTTTATAGTATTTGTAAATTACACAACTAGTTATATAAATATAATTAAAAGATACTTATATATATTATGTATATGTTGAAGGTGGGCGTGCAAAATGTCGCGCGATGATCTCACTGCGTGCTGAGACACAGCACGCGGCGCCCCACTGGTGTTGGGCGCGAACCTGTAACAAAACATATATTTATGTTTAAAAGAAAAAAGAGAAATCAGATATTTCGTTCCCAATTGAGAGAACGTCTTCAGTGATTAAAGAGTTTTAAAAAACATGACAGACATCAATATTGTTCTGTCATACTTTTTAAAGTGGCTAACAAGTCCGAATGTAACGTACCTAACGTCTGTATTTATAAAACACACTAATTGCTCTTGATTACAAATTAATTAATAAATACAGGTGATAATAGCTCAACCGATGATATCATCTTTGGAAAATTTTCATTTAATTATAAAATCATTTAGTTTTTTATTCCCTTACAGAATTATTGTTACCACAGTTTGTCCCTTAAACTACGTTCCTTAGATAAATATTAAATGGTCCAGCTAGAACGTAACAATTTAAACGATTGCACACTCTCATAATCTTGGAATAATTATTTGTTTAAAAGTATCTGATTCGTGTAGTAACACGAATCAGATACGTCAATCATCACGAACTAACTTTGTATAAAAGTAGTAACTTTTATACAAAGTTAGTTCGTGATGATGACAGAAACGTCAAAACGGGCCTATTATTTTGTGACATAAATATTTTTACATACATACATACAATCACGCCTTTTTCCCTGGTTCCCCGGCGGGGAATCGAACCCCGGTCTCCCACGTGACCAGCGGTGATACTGATCACTATACTACTGAAGAATTGGGTTAGGCAGAGACCACTTCTTTCAACTTGCTACGAGCAAAGTGAATATCCGTCTTCGTTCCCGCGGGAAACGAGACGTGTCGGGTGGCGAACCACGACGCCGCCATTTTATGAGGTTCAAAAGTGATAAAAGTTCCTCATTGAGTACCCACGGAAAAAGGATGAGATAGAAAAGGTGTTTTGAGCAAGGAATGTGGAGTTTGGGAAAAGGACTATAGGACATAGGATACTACTATCTCGGAAGGAGTAGGGAGAGACAGTAGTAGCTCGGGAGGCCGGGGTCGCTTACCCGTATAATTAAGTCTATTTGCCAGACAGGCTAAATTTAGTCTCTCTTACCAAAACTTAACTGAATTTAGTCTCTCCCTACCTTTTTCTAATGCCAAACGCCAAAACGAAGTAGCAACAATTTTTGTCCCGTCAGTTTTATTTAGAGACGTCAAAATTAAGTTCTAAATACAAATTTAGACGTGATCTCGGAACATGCCGATTAAAGGTACGCAAAAATGCAACTTTTTGTACCTTTTGACAGAAACTTAGATTGGTACTCATTAAATATATTTGCTATCTCGTTTTGGTGTTTGGCATTAGAAAAAGATAGGGAGAGCCTAAATTTAATTTGTGTTATATCAGAATTGACACTATTCTGTCAAGTTATTATATTAAAAACCAAAGTAAACATACTTTAAAACCTTAGTTCCCAGAGTGGTCCAGGTGGACCCCTTGGGGTCCACGGGAGACTCGACGAGGGTCTACGTTGGCGTACGCAAATTTCCATAGTTAGATCTAATCTACATATTTTTTTGTCGAGTTTGGGAATATGGTAGAAATGTAGCTGCAGGGGGTCCACCGGAACCAGCTAAATTTTGAAAGTGGTCTATGAGAAAAAAAAGTCTGGGAACCTCTGCTTTAAAAGGTTGAACACAAAGTCCAACAAACAGTGTATCAGTGCTAATAACGAATGCATTATATAACACTGGTACATATCAGATAAACATTCAGATATATATTCGATTACGTTGTATATAAATTTAGTACTAGTTTTAAATAATAATAAATCCTTATTTGTAGACGAATTTATTTAAAATTTAAAAAAATTATATAAAAATATTGGTGTGTGGCGCCGGGAGATTAATAGCGTCACTCTATCTCTTCCTGTGGATGCTGTGAGTGCCAGCTCAGGGATATACTAGTGTAATAGGCTGCAGCGTTGTCCTGTTATTCAATCAGAATACACTGCTGTCTCCAAGACGGCCGCCGAGCGTGAAGTTTATCCGTCAGACAAATCCTACCTTTTTAAGGAGGAAAATCCCTCCCTTTTCCATGTCCAGCAGTTGACTTTTACGGGCTGATTATGATAATGATTAAAAAAATGTTAAAAATAATCTACTTTTTATGCCCTACTTGGTGCAGTACTAATTGATACCTAAAGATTGATATTTGCCGCCACCGTCTACGAACCGGATCGAGATGCATTTCCGTGTCACCGCCGCCCCTGACACGTCCTGCGCAATCCTGACGACCCAATCACCGTCGCGCTTCTCGGCAGGAGCCGAAACAGCACGACCTAGGCCCCGGACACCGCCCCCGCCGACGTGCCCGAAGGAACCCCCGTCCTACCCCGCATGCTGCCTCCTTACTGAGTCCCGCAACCCCGACGAACCCCTTCTCCCCACCGCGGCCGTCCAAATCGAGGCTCAAGATTAACTAGAGGTGCCCTTGTGCTAGTCGCCCTTTCAGCCGTTAAGGCAAAAGTGCACTTCGCGCTCGCCATGCCGTCGGGCGCCGGTGAGGCTGTAAAGGCCTCGCGGCTAACAGCATCCCTCATTTCGAAAAAAGTACAAATGAAAATAAATATTAATTTCAGGAAAGCGCTGAAACAAAGAAGACCTACACATACGCACAGCTGCAGAAGTACTCATCAGGATTCGCGACGTCTCTGCTCAAGAGACTCTCTGTGAAGTCCGGCGACGTGGTGGCGGTGATGGTACCGAACTGCCCCGAATTCCCCGTCATCGCTCTCGGTGCATTGCAGGCCGGTTGCATTCTGACGACCATCAACCCTATTTATAAAGAATGTAAGTAATTATTAGCCATTTTATATTCAAGTGTCTATTTTTTTTTTGTCTACATTAATGGCTATTATTGAAACGCCGTTAATGCAGGTTACGGTCACACAATTCCTGTGATACTAGGGATTATAGTTATCATATTATTATTTATTTTAATCTGTTTAATATTTAATTGAGGAATTTTTATTGCCATGGTGGCAATTATGATTATAAAATTCTGTCCATACAAGAATACTGGAAAAAATCGCGACTGTAACATAATACTTTACCAAACTTTTCGTTTTCTGCGGGGCCGAAAAGTGGGCTACGGATAGCCACCTTGCTCGTAGCAAGTGGAAAGAAATGGTCTCTACTTACCCCAATTCTTCGGTAGTACAGCGGTCAGTATACTTGCCTGTAACGCGGGAGACCGGGGTTCGATTCCCCGCCGGAGAGCCAGGGAAAAGGGCGTGAGTGTATGTA
>WUAW01013540.1:22256-33252 GCA_017165845.1 Thaumetopoea pityocampa | reverse complement strand
AAAAAAAATGAAAAGAAAATTAATCACATATTGCACATAATAATGGCTTTTCCTTTTATGCAGAAGGGTGTAACATGTTAAAGTATATTTGTGTGTGTCCGTGTGCGTGTGCATGCGTGCGTGCATGTGTCCATACCCATGTGTATAATATTAATAAGTCTATTTCGGATTACACTATTATGAATGAAAAATTTAATCAGTTTAATTAATTTAATGGTTGAATTTTTGTAAAAAATCCTCAATATGTTACATCGATGTACTAATCAACGTACTGTGACGTACTGTTCAATACGGCATCACTGAAACTGTTATAATTTATCATTATCATCATTATCAGCCAGTGGCGATTCTGTGCTGGATGTATGCTTCTCTTAAGATGCACCACTTAGCCCGATCTTCGGCTGCGCGCATCCAGTCGCTACCGCACTAGCCACTTTTCGCAGATTGTCGCTCCATCTAGCCTGGGAGCGTCTGATATTACTTTTACCGAAATGCACTCTGCAAAAGTTGTATGCGCCAACGATTGTCGATTCTATGATAAATGTGACCAGGCCACTGCCACTTCAGCTTGCTTATTTGAGTGGCTATGTCTGTAGCTTTAGTTCTTTGTTGGCTAGCCTCACTTCGTATTTTATCCAATAAAGAGTCTCCGAGCATTGCTCTTTTCATAGCTCGCTGAGCAATTTAAATTTGTGGACTAGTCGACAGAGTCCACGTTTCGGCTTCGTATGTCATGACGGGTAGGTTGTACTGGTCAAAGACTTTTGTCTTTAGAGTTTATGGTGTGGGCAATGAGAAGACGTGACGTAACTCCGGAAGGCTGCCATCCTGATTGAATATACAAATTTATTTCAAATTTATTTAATTTCTTTTATTATAATTCATGCACAAAGTAAATTGATGATGAATAAATTGAAATAAATAGTTATAACTAAGCCTCCATTTCAAATGTAAGACGTGTAATCCAAAAATTATTCCTCTATTTTATGACATTTTTTCAGGTAGGTGAACTTCTCGTGAGAGGGCCGAATGTGATGAAAGGCTACTTAAAAAATTCTGAAGGAAATAAGGAAGTTTTCGTGGATGGACAATGGCTCAGAAGTGGGGACCTTTGCAAAATTGATGAAACCGGAATGTTGACTATAATTGATAGACTTAAAGAACTTATAAAGGTAAATGGCAAAGTATTAAAGATTTCTTAAATTTAACAATAAAGTTAAATAACATTTTTCATTAAATTTTAATTGTTTGCTTAACTTGAAGCACAAGCAACAGACAGATATTTTTCTTCTGTTATGTTTGTAAGAAAGAAATCATAGGCAAGTTGATTAATATAAGTTCAAAGACAAATTTTGAAAATGACATCCAATAAAAACTAAGCAGGAAAGAATATATAATGCAATAGGAGCTTGGCTCTATGCACGGATTTATAACAGCATGCATAGATTCAGAATTTAGTAATGCTTTTGAAAAGTTTGATTCATAGTTATTATCCATTCTGTTATTTTTTTCCTTTTTAGCACTATTCTGAGTTTAATCAGATTCTGATAGCCAACCCCATCTTCCCGTTATCGTATCATGTAATTTATGTTTAAACAGTACGTTTTTTATTTACCAGGTTAAAGGATACCAAGTACCACCCGCAGAGTTAGAAGACGTCATAAAACAACATCCTTCAGTATTAGACGTTGCTGTAATAGGTGTACCAGATTCTATCACAGGGGAGAAGCCCAAAGCCTTTGTGGTGCTTAAAGAAGGTTCTAAAGTAACCGCTACAAATATAGCGAACTTCGTCAATGAAAAAGTCGCTCCTTACAAAAATATTAAGGAGGTTTCCTTCTTAGACAGTATTCCAAAGAATCCGTCTGGGAAAATTTTAAG
The DNA here is from genome assembly GCA_017165845.1 of Thaumetopoea pityocampa. NCBI lineage: Eukaryota > Metazoa > Arthropoda > Insecta > Lepidoptera > Notodontidae > Thaumetopoea > Thaumetopoea pityocampa. The sequence continues at coordinate 31,371 of WUAW01013540.1, read as the reverse complement.
GAAAGTGTTGAAAGAAAATCATTGTTAATTCAAATCATACAACTTTAGTTTACTTTATGAACGCAATATGAATATAAGAAATAATATAAGTTTATACTGCTATAAATAAAAAACATTTTAAAAATTTACAATCGGTACTAAGTATTTGTTAAGTTCACGCCAGAATATCTCATAAGTAAATAAAAAAATCCTTAAGTAATACGGGAAGTAGCAAATTGTTTTGCCATAATATACGTTACTGTGTGTAGGCCAACACTCTTAAAAATTACGTCTCGAAGTTGACCTCCAACTCAAAAAATCGCGAACAAAGTTGTCCAAAAATCAAGATTATGTTGACATTTCTCTTCCGCCAGCGCTCCTAATTTTTTCTAGATGAACGAAATGTGTCATTTTGCATTTAAGCGAGAGTCATTATGCATTTGGAAGCCGGGATTAATAACGCCAAGGAGAAGAAGAAGAAGAAGATGCATTTGAGCGAGAGTATCGGTCGAAGTCTTCTAGATTTGCGGAATAACAACTTATAGATTTTGCAACCTGATAATGCACTAAGATATAAAATTATTATTCTGCATATAGCGATAAGAATGATGACCCAGGATGAAGTTATTGAAGATTATATCATCAGCTATAGGGTAGAAGTATGGCAGAAGTGGCAATATCGAGAAAGTGAAGATCTTCCGACCAGACGGGTGTTATGTCTGGCAGGGCCTGCCACTACCCCGACGGTTGATCTCGGGACGTTGTATATATGCTAAGTCGCTATCAAACTTCGTGCGCGTGATTCATTCTAATGTCATTACTCAAGAGCTGCGCCATCTGTTGAGGATTTGTGGTACTATGTAGTGAAGTAGGTCGTCACATCTCTCCCCCTTTAGACCAGAGGTCGATAGTCTTGAATCTATGTTGGATTGTTGCTTCATGCTGCAAGTGAACTTGCAAGTGCCAGGATGCGAGTACTGGTCTACGGTGAGTCGAGATTAAGACGCACTAAGTCTACGGTAAGTCGAGACTGAGCGAGCTGGGTCGACTATTAGTGACGTAGTCCAAGTGTGCAGAGACCGCCACGCCAGATGTGAGACCGCGGTGAGTTCGGACATGTGCTGCGATGAACTGTTGGTCCACTGAGTGGTTTGTGTCCTGCCAAAGAACCAGGCAGCATTATATGAAGGCTGCGTATGGTCCTGATGAGGCTAACGTCTGGCTTGCTGTGGACTGTTGTTGATAGATTCCTGATTTTTTTTTGTGATTGAGAGTAGTAACAATGTTGATGGTGGTAGCACAGTGATGTAGTATGACTTTTCAGAAGGCTATCTAATGCTCAATGCAGGGGTCACTAGTTATGGCGGGATGATTATGACCACCCAGGATAACGTTGATAATCACATCAACACTTATGGTTTGAAATATGGTAAGAATGGCAGTATCGGAAAAGGGAAGATCTTCCGGCCAGACCAGTGTTATGTCTGGCGGGGCCTGCCATCGTCCCGACGGATAATGTAGAGACGTTGATTGTTGTCGAGACGATATACGATAAGTCACAATCAAACTTCATGGGCGTGATTGAGACTTCTAATGGCGTGGTTACTTTAGTGCTGCGCCATCTGTTGAAAATGCGTGGTACTATGTAAAGGCTGCTTGGTGTTCAATGCAGGGGTCACCAGTTGTAGCAAGATGATTATGACCTATGATGACATTGATGATTACGTCATCAGCTATAGAGCGAAGTGTGGCAGAAGTGGTAGTATCGGAAAAGGAAGTGAAGATCCTCCGACCAGACAGGTGTTATGTCTGACAGGGCCTGCCACTGCCCCGACGGGTGATGGTGAGACGTTGTATATATGCCAAGTCACTTTCAAACTTCGTGCGCGTGATTCAGACTTCAAATATCGTTACTCAAGAGCTGCACCATCTGTTGAGGATTTGTGGTACTATATAATGAAATAGTTCGCCACAATGCAAGAAATTTTAGTGACTCACCTTTTAAATCGATTGATTCCATAAATGAAAATTCACCGAAGAAGCTAAATGCCATATCTACGGCAATCAGTCTATGAAACACGTGTAGAGCATTGAGGGAAGAGCTGACGTTGTATTTCAAGTAATAGGTCCATTATGAAGGCGATAAAATAAATTTTGATGAATGTCTCTTTCTTTCTTTTCTTTTTTTATCCGAATATTTAATATACTGAATGTTAAATTTGTAAAATAGATGTCAAATTTTAATTTGTTTATTTATTTAACTGAAGATTTTGATACATAGATGTAAAAGGCCGAGAACCGATTATTGTGGTGTTCTATGAATCAGCCGTGGATGCTGTGGATAATGATGATGATAAACTTTTGTAACCCTCTATTTATTTGTGAATTAAGTAGATGTTTATTTCGAGAGAGAAGACCTATAATTTACGACTGGAAAGCCTTTGGACTGCAGTCATGTGAGCCGCTCCAATAGTTCTATGACCTGAAATGGATCTTGGCCTCCTAAACAAGACTTCTTCACCTATTTCTCTAACAACACATTTCGCTATTTTCTGAATTGAAGTAGACGTAAATCACTCACTGATACATTTTTCTAGGTAGGTATACTTGTCGATGCCCCGTCGAAAAATTCGGAATGATTTTTAACGCTTCATCTTCTTCCAATCGCAGTAGCCAAGTTAATGTATTCGATGCAGTTTGAGTTATGTACACGAGTGATTCACTCATTTGAGATCATTTAAAGATAATATAAACAATCAGCACATCAATAAAATAGATTTACATATAATATCGCAACCCAATACATTAAAAAATAAAATACATTGAAAAACAGACGGTATAAATACCTTTACATTTAATATTCTGGAATTTGACCTCGTGGATCAACCATTTTTTTCGAAAGTATAATTTTATAGAATAAACCAGTATTACGTGAGCTACGTAACGTGCCGTACGCTAGTAATAACAAACCAGTTTTATCAAAACAATGTCTTTTAAGTTATTTAACTATAAACTTCGTAACAAACATATAAATGTTATTCAAATTTGTGTTAGAAAGAACAGTGTATGGACACCAGACAAAGTGGTTAAATCACCGTACAAAGATGTTGATATACCTAAATTGACAATTGACGAGTACGTTTGGAGGAATTTAGACAAATGGGCGACAAAGACAGCTGTGGTAAGTACAGTGCGTAACTTGAGCAGCACTAATCTCTAGAATGTGCAAACGTCTTACTATCAGAGGATACTAGTAGGAATATTGTATGTTTATTTTATACTAGCTTTACCCATGACTACGTCCGCGTGATAATTGAAATTGACATAACTTTAAAAACATAATATGGATTAGAATATAGTCCGACTATAAGTTCTTCTATATATAATATTTTATATATATAATTATCTTCTATATATAGAAGACCTTTTAGTCGGACTATATTCGTAGAATATTCTACGCATTTATATAGCTGCACTTCAGCTTCACTTTACCATTTTAATAAAACGTGTGTTATTTTAAGTAGGACTAATGTGCATTGAATTCCGTTCAGTCATTTCGTGATGGTAACAACAAACAGACAGATATAAAATCTAAAAGTGTTTGATTAGGCCTTAGTTGACTTCGGCGAAGTTAAATTTTGAAGTAATACCTATAAAATTGGGACCCCAACTGATAAGTTTTTCGTTCATTTGTGAAATCACGCTTTCTTTGACAGAGATAGCTTTGACATTTTTGGGCATTGGATGCAATGAGTTCAAAAATTCGATAGGATATTTGGTGGCCTGGTCTTGATTCATTACCTGTTAATGGAAGTATACTCTACACTTTTATCCGCAACGAAAACGTATAGTTAACCATTTGAGTTTAGCATGAAAGTGGGAAACATGATGATATTTACGCAAGCCAAATATGAACCGTATACAGAAATTCTGTATGTGCTGAAGTTTATTCAGTTGGTCGTGCGTCAAATCAGGATAGCTGACTTTAGCATAATTCAAGATCGGAAGCAAAAGTGCTTGAGCAAGCGCAACCTTAGTAGCAATAGCCAAGAAATTACGAAGCCTTTTTAAAGAGGCTGCCGAGGCAAATATTTTAGGACTGACAGCTTCCATTTGTGGAATCCAGCTTAAAGAACGATCCATCAGTATGCCAAGATTTTTGACTGAATCGATGTTTCTCCGAATTGGGAATATCCGAAGAAGTCGAGAAATGTTTGTTGAGAGAATCAATATCTAAATGTTTTGGAATAGAGTTCTGCTGAGATTTGCCAACTCCCAGTGATCTTAGAAACTTCCAGACCTTAGTCGAATCTTCAACTGATTTGTGGATGTGGCGGCGTAAAGCATCCCTACACACCATATTGCAGCGGTTTCTTATTCGGATATATTTTTCTTTGTTAGCATCTGTCGATTCCATTTTATATCTGATCTTAGACTTTGCTTTTTGAGACTTTAATTCTGTTATGCTATCCGTAAGCCATGGTGCAGGTAGCTGCTTTATTTTATCTGGCCGCAGTGGAGCATGTGTATCATATAGTTCTATCACCATAGAGTTAAAAATAGCAATTTGATCATCTACAGTCTGCCCCCCCCCCCCCGCTGCTAACACAGGACTAGTCCATTTTTTTTGCATCAGCGAGAAGGGCGTCATTATTTATGCCACCAAAGTTGCGCTGCAGAATAACCCTTGGTTTAGATTTAGGAGGACGGACTTTGTAAGATAAAAAAACAAGGTCATGATATGAAAAAGCACCAGCGGGAAACCGGCCGTGCTTAGCAACGTGCTGTAAGGTCCATTTCAATTTTGTACCCCTTTCAGCCCTTTGGGAGTGAATATTCGAAAAACTGAGAAATGCTTATTTCATTATTTTGATTTAAGAGTATTTTCATACCAAGTTTGATGTTAATAGAACAATGGAACATTTTTTCCATACAAATTTTACTGCCCCTTTGCACACTCCTAAGGGATGTTTTTGAAAAATCCTAAAACAAGTGCTTAATAATTTTAATGAAAAGATATTCTCTCAAGCGAAACGTTGAAAGTGAAAATGAAAAGTTTTATTCAAACAATTTTCTCCAATTTTCACCCCCTTAAGGGTAGGATTGTCAAAAGTCACTGGACATTAAAATCTTTGTTGAATTCGTCATCTCCTAAAACCCAAAAATTGATACCCATATCTAAATTATACACCATTTTAATTTTGAACCCCCTTTTCAACCCCTTCAAAGCAAATTTTTAGTAAATTCAGGAAACACGTGTTTCATTATTTTTGTCCGTGAGTATTTTCACTGAATTAAAAAATATATAGAATTTAGTGAAATTATTTAAGAAAGTATAACTTCTCTTTCTTTTAACAGACTGCAATCAAACATAGCCTAAAACCTCTTCCAGCCTCTAAGCATATATTGTCGAAACCCCGTTCAAATCCGTTCAGTAGTTTTTGCGTGATTGATTAATAAAGATCCTGACAGACAGACAGACAGACAATAATTCCAAAAAAATTGTTTTGTTCTCTGTATCGATAAGTGAGTGTAACGCAATTAAATTCTTGTACAGATTTGGCTCAGTTACAGTTTTATTATATGTATAGATTATCTTGGATGCATAAAACATTCGCTGAATTCTGATGCGCCGTACATAACTATAGATTGCCATAAGGTAATTACATTTCAGATTTAAGGGCAATGAACTTAATAGCTGTCGTGTATTCTTGCTTTACGCGGGCTATTTGAAAAAATCCGTTTTTAATTTTTCTGAATTGGTACTGAGTCATTAGAATTAAGTCTGCTTCTTTTGTTCAACTAATTATTCATCGATTTATGTTTATAATCAACACTCTTGCTATACAAAGTTATAACTGACAATAATGAACCACACAATATATTTTCTGCTTCGAGAAACATTGTTGTAAATACATAGAACTAATTTTGCAGTACCTAGAAACTGAAAATGAAAATTAAAAGTGAAAGTCAGAAATGAAGTATTTTATATTCCATTTTTTTTTATGTCATCGACATCATTTGCGATACAAATGATTAATTCCTGTCCACTGTAACTTTCCTTTGCAATAAACATTTTGGTCATAATGGGTATAATCATCATCATCATCCACTGCTAGATATTGGATTCTTCCTTAAAAAGGAGGGATTTGCCATAATCTCCACTGTTAGCAGGCGTCCTGGAGGTCGCAGTAGATTTTTGACTGAATAACAGGATAACGGTGTTGCTCAATATCGTGGTACACTTCTTAGGTGTTTATGACAGCATCTCCGGGAAGAAATGGAGTGACGCTATTATTATCCAGAATCCACACAACAATAATGGTGTCAGCTGAAGTTAATTTAGTTATAAAAAATTGGAATACCTAATGAGATGTACTTCAATGAGAGCTTATCTTGATGTGAATGTTCTTGGGATCAGATCTAGTAGATTCTCTCGAAGGTACTCTGTATCATGGATAAATATTATAATACGATGCACATTGATGTCAAATTTCACACTGACAATGATAAAAAAAACAGTTGAATTGAGTCTAGGTAGAAGAAATCTGATGTGAAGAAAAAATGTAGGTTACTTATTTAAATTAGGATGGTAATTTTATTGTTTAATATTCTTTGAAGTGGCTTGTATATAATTATTTTATATTAAAAACATACGTGATAATCATATTATACGAAAACAGACACTAAATATTTTATCGCGTTCCTACACTTTTATCTTGACTATGTTTTGGGTATAATTCCTCATAAATAAATAATTTTATACCTATAATTATATAGGTTTTATTATTGTGTTATATATACATTAAATGCCTACAAGAAATATGTACAGAGTTTGAGACAAATTTTAGCATCATTTTTTAAAATTTAGGAACTGGTTTATCATCTTTTGTATTGTGTACAGCATTAAATAAATAAAAAAAAAATCCCTATTGTAATATTTACATTATTTAATGTTTATTTTATTTATGTGTTTACTGTTACGCAGGCGAGTACAATAAATTGTTCCATCATAATTTAACAACAATCATGTTTTGGCAAAATATGTATAATTTGATAGTTCATATTGCTACCGCAGATATGTGGATTAACAAACAGGGCATACACCTATGAACAAGTTTACAAGAAATCAAGAATACTAGCAGCTAATCTTCGGAAGAAATTGAAGATTAAAGATGGCGACACTGTCGCAGTTATGCTACCCAATATGCCAGAATACCCCATTGTAATCCATGGTATCTTTGCCGCTGGTGGCATTGCTTCGACATTAAATCCTGTTTATACTTCTTGTAAGTAAAAGCCGATCTGGAGCTTTGGAATTTAAAACTTATACTACCGTAAGTCTTGTACCCTACGCATGAATCTTAGGATACAATTCCTAATTGCGACTTCGTGTTACAGGAAAAATTTTAAACGATGACTTTTTAGTAGTAATAAGGAATGTATTTATGCAGAGGTTCGATCGCAATAAAACTCTGCATTGCTCTCTTCGGTCATCTTCGGTCAATCATGTCTGATGAAGCCCAAAACAAAACAAAAAACAAACAACAGTGATATCCCGGACTACAGACACCATACCCTTAAATATAAGATGTAACTTATAACTCTTCTCACATATCTTGCTCTTTTTAATACTATAAGAAAAGTAGAGTCGCATGTACAACGTTTTACGTGGAACTACTTAAACTAAACCAAACTTTAACCAAAACCTTAATATGATAGAGAGCTTGTCGTAGTGTCTTTTTACGAAATAGAATACTTTTTGTGCTCAACTAGGCCAATGACGATAACGAAAGGCGATATACAGTACAATCATTAACCTCTTAAAACATTAACTCTACCCGTGATTCTCTTTGTCTAACCTATATATTGGATGGTTTGTATGAAATGATATGATTGCTATGAGAGTAAAAGTGACATGGCCATGTCATTCACTGATTCTATAACTATGAGTAATATGACAATAAAGCCAGTCGTGTTGAGCCATTGTTTTATGGATTCATGAGAGAAGGAAAAAAAAGGAATAGTACCAAGCATGATTAAGAGTTACAAGTCATAGTATTAAAACAGTAGTAAGTTTGAACTTTCAATTCAATTATTTATAATAAATAATTTAATTTTAGATGAAGTTGAAAGATTGTTACGATTAACTGAAGCTTTAGCTATAGTCACAACTAGAGATATATTTCAAACAGTGAAAGAAGCCCTCTTAAATACAAATAAGCGTATTACTATAATATCTGTAGATGTGGAACAAAATCTAGCAGAAGGAACTATTTCCTATAAAGAGCTTGTTGAAGAAGTTAATGCTGATATAAGTATTCTCAATGAAGTGAATAGAGATCATGAAGATATAGCATTGTTACCATTTTCCAGTGGTACAACTGGACTACCGAAAGCTGTACAGTTGAGTAATAGTAATTTGGTTGCCAATTGTCAACAACAAAATACGGAATTAAGACATTATACTTATACTACAGGTAAATATATTTATAGTAAGTAATTTTAAAATTGAATATATGGCCTAAAAATATCAAGTACATGATCAAGTTATCCGATATGTAACATAGTAAAAACTATACCAATAGATTTCTCTAGTAATTTTAAACAAATTACCGGCAGGTTTCTACTATATTAAATATAATGATAAATCATTATCAAACTCTGCTCAGTCAACTTGGAGTCGATCACCTGCTTTCGTATAATTGGCATTAAAATTCAGTACAACTGTATAAGGCTAAAGTAGGTATGTTAATGGCATACAGTGAAGTCAGAAAATGCCAACTATAAATATATAATACGGTTCTTATTATGTTTGATTTAAAGAAATACCACTAAAAAGAAATTTCTAGAAGTGTGAACATCTTGCTATCTCTCTTACAAGCAATAAAATATTATAGTATATACATCCTTTTTTTGTAATTTGACAATTACCCGCACTGTCAGATTTGCAACCTTTTTAACTTGCTTCTTATATTACTGAGCTGATTTATAAAATTCTTTTTATTTTAGAATGTATATAGTATACGAGTAAATTGTTGATAAAATATAAAAAAATCAGTCAACTATCCTATTGCTTACGCTTGTGACAAAGTATATGGAATTGCGTCCACAGTGTTGGGGGGGGGGGGGGGGG
>WUAW01013538.1:8758-19128 GCA_017165845.1 Thaumetopoea pityocampa | reverse complement strand
TGTTTGTTTAAATTGATATTGGCCATGTTCATTGGAAAATCAACGCTAAATCTTGATTTAGTATCAAAGACACCAGTATAATGAAAATACATTTTTAATAACCTTTTCTTTTATAGTTACTCAAAAATTGCTCAAAATGAGAAAGCCGCCTTTGATTCCAGACGACTCATATGATAGTAACGTTTGTGATCATAATTATGGCAGCACAAATATTTTGTTTAGGATCGCGCCACTGATTTTGTGTATCATCATCCGCCTGTTGAAGTCCTATACTGGACATGGGTACCTTGAAAAGGGGGGTTTGCTATAATCTCCACGCTTGGCAGGCGTATTGGAGTTCGAAGTGGAGTTTGATTAAATAACAGGAAAACGCTGGTGTCCGTTATCCTAATATACCGCTTAGCTGATTCTCACAGCGTACGTAAGAAGAAATGGAGTGACGCTAATATTATGCCGGCGCCACAGCAAATTTTGTATACACAGATAATAACTTAGCGGACATTTGGAGAAATCTGGTAATAAATCCGTATTAATAACGCCATGCGAAAGAATAAGACATTAATCCAATCTAGTCCTTTATAGTAAAACTGAAGGTAAATCTGCAAGCAGTAGAAAGGAACCTAGTTGGGGCTTTCTTTTAGAGATTAAATAAAATATAAGAACTAGAGGGATTACAGTAGTCTAGGAAATTAGCTCGGAGAACCAGATCTCGATAAGTTACCACCAAGTGATCGCAGTTACTCAGTGTGGCGATATTTAGAGGTCTGTGTCATTAAACGTGTCACGCCTGATGTAATAATCATGATGACATTCTAACAGGTTTTGCCACATGTGGAATCATCAACAACCTCACTTGTACAACAACGTGTCTATTCTGCAAGCGGAGATGATGATTAATAAGCAGTTCGCATTGGAGCACGGCATTCCAACTAACTCGTGCTACTCCGTATCGCCGCACCATTCTGGAGTGTATCCGGTCCACGAGCCACTGTACGAAGCGTGGAAGAAAGTGTGGGACGTAAAAGTGACCAGTACTGAAGAGTACCCGCACTTGAGGCCCGCCAGGTACATTGATCTACTAGTACGAGTATTTGTGCACGGGTAAAAATGATTTCTTTAAACAAGACATATACTCTTGTATGAAAGTATATTGCATTCAGCCAAGAATTGCGCGCTCATATATATCGAAATAAATATTTTCTTGCTGAAAGGAAAAAATATTCCTGAAGTTAAAGTCTAAGAACATCATACTCTTTAAATAAATAGATATTACTTGGTTAGAGACATATTTCTTTAAACTTACTAAATATTTCAAGAAAACGTGTTTTCTTGGTTTTAGTTACTGCCTTTTTTCCGTGTGGCAGTTACGATCTATATCTCGATCATTAATGAATTTTTCCAATAGAAAAATTTAGAACTAGTTATGCCCGTGGTTTCCCCCGCATGAAATATTAAAGTACCATTTAAGTTGAGCAGTTATTCCACAAAAAAGCATTACCGGGTGTGACGTCTAGCGTCACTAGAAGATTAGAAATATAAAAAATAAAAAAAAAATAGAAAAGAAAGGTGGGTAGAATTAGTAAGAATTATTTATTTAAAGGGAAAACCTCAGGGTCGGGACGTGACGCGCTCGAGTGCAGTAAGTCCTTTAAATATGTCTATCACTCCCCTGCAGTAGTGACGTCGCACATTAACTAGAGATGCAGGTAGATAAGTAGCAGAGAAACAGACGACGATAAGTGTAGATTATAGTACACGAAAAGAGAAAAAGAAAGAAGGAACATAATTAAATCTCCGAATGATATGTGCGCGCACGACCTTCAGGCAGGTTCGTTCGTCTCAAAAAGGGTGGATCTGACATTAGTCATATTTGTCGCTTGATCAGAAATTATAAACTTGTTTCAAAAAAGTCGAATTCGTAGCACAATTAATCGACGAAAGTATATGAAAAGATGTACCGATGTGAATAAGGCGAGAGAGGTGTGTTAAGATCGTGGTATGTGGCGAGCTGTGGTCTCTGCCTACCCTTATAGAATACAGGCGTAAGTGTATGTATGTATGTTTTATGTGTTGTAAAGTTTAAACCCATATCCATTGTACAGTAAATACGTTAAGAAGTAACAAACATGCACCTTCACCCACTTTCACATTTACAATGTTAGTGTAGTGTATTCATGTGTTTTGGAAAACACGTAAAATTGTATATTGCGACTGGTGTCCGATGATAATTGTCTCAGCACGGATTATGGGTGCTTACCACTGACAAAGGGTTCCCTTTTGGACACTTTCAAAAAAATTATACTCACCTGCCTGTCATGCCTTGAAACTTAAATTTATTTTACACTATTATTTACAGAAAACTATTTGCTTAAAAATAAAACTGCGACACGGCAACAAAAAATAATTACCTACTGGTATTGTCTATTATTACAAACCGTCTATCATCTGTTACTGTTATAAAACTATAATTGATCCAAATTGAATATTTTAATTGGGATATATTTCGTTATCGCTATAGAGACGCAGACGTTTTTTTTTAATTTTTGATTGCCTATGTCGTTAAAATAAGATTACGCAAGAACCACTGAATTGATTTTGAAGGGGTTTTGGCTCATGTTATGTTATGTTGTATAGTCTGGAATTGAATTTACACTCAAGCTTTAATATAGTCTGTTGAAAAAAAGATTAATTACCATATTGCATAAGTTTTCCTGATTAAATGAAATTTTGATAAAATTTTGCCGAACCCGAGGATCCCCTGGAAGGTTTTCGAATTGGTAAACATTTTACACGGACAGAGTCGTGAGCAATAACTAGTTATTAATAAATTATCATAGAGATGAGGATGCATGGGTGAATGAGTGACGCCACACGGTTTAACTGCGTAATGTAACCACTTATATATTAGAGGGAATCTTCGTTGCCGTGTCTTAACAAAAAAGGATTGATTGAGTATATAGCGAGAATGTAGTATATATCAGGAGGTTGCGTGTTCAGATCAAGTCGGGGTCACCAGTTATGGCGAGAGGATTATAACCCATGATGACATTGGTGAGTACGTTAACAGCCATACGGTCGAAATGTGGCAGGAGTGGTAGTATCGGAAAAGGGAACATCTTCCGGCCAGACGGGTGTTATGTCTGGCGGGGCCAGCCACTACCCCCAACAGTAGATATGTCGGGACGTTGTATATACGCTAAGTCGCTATTAAACTTCATGCGCGTGATTCAGACTTCTAATGTCGTTACTTTAGTACTGCGCCATCTGTTGAGGATGTGTGGTACTATGTAGTGAAGTAAGCTGAAGTAATATGCCGAAGTAGCGGAAAGAGAGAGGATTTTAATATGGCCAGCCCGCCTTAACTGTGATCACGAGCATCCAATGGTGAGTCACGTGGGGCATGTAGGCGGACGCAGAGTGGTTTTACCGTTTTACCATCCGCATTCAGTGCTGTGCTCTTATTATCGGTGCAACGCGGTGCGGTAAGGACGTTTACACATCCGTAAAAAAAAGGTTTGGTCGCAATATGCACCGACTGAAATAGTACATCGGTAGGAGAGGCCTTAATATAGCTGTAGTAGGGGGCCACTCTAAAAGAGCTGGTTGCGTGTTATAAGCCAGGATTTGGAAGCCAATGGACTCTCGCTTGAGAATGTTGAAAGTTGCACAAAGTGATGTGGATAATGAATAGAAATGTCGCGCAAAGTAGAGTGCATTGATTAGAAAGAATCCGAAATTAACACCAGGAAATAGACGGAGACCCCTGAAAATCTCGAATATCTATATCGTACACTTCACATTCCAAGGATAACAGGCGTGACAGTTATTTAATGCAATAATAATAGAAAAAAATAAAACCCTATCATTGTGAAATGTTTGCGGTTACGAATTACAATGCGGCGCTGTCCAAACGTCTGTAGACCGCAAACGTTGCGTTGTGGTGTGGCGAGTATCTCGATTGCCAGGCGCCGACAATGAAATTCCAATAATTATATTACCAGCAATGCGGGTAGGCGAATATCGTTGTGTACATCTATACATACATACATACAATAACGCTTTTTTCTCTGGCTCTCCGGCAGCGAACCCCGGTCTCTCGCGTGACAGGCGGGGATACAGACCACTATACTACCGATGAGTTAGAGTAGGCTGAGCCCGCTTTTCTCTATGCACTATGAGCAAAGTGGCTATCCATATCCCACTTTTCACCTCCGCGGGAAACGAGACGTGTCGAGTGGCGAATCACCACTTCACCATTTTTATAAGGTTCAAAAGCGTTCAAGTTTCTCATTGCGCTCCTACGAAAAGGAAGGAAAGGAAAGAGGGTAAGGTAGGAAAGGTTTCCCTTAATTATAAGGGCTTCTGAAACCAAATCTGTCAATGTTTGTTTGTTTGTTTGATCGAGCCTCATGCAAAAACCAGCTGGTAGACTTTGGTCAAACTATTACAGTCATAAAGGTACTATTCCGACTTAAATACTGCGGCATGTTTCATTAAAATCGGTCCAGTAGAATTGATGATACAGCTTGATCTCTATTTTAGTAGCCCCCGTTAAGATACGAGAGCTCAAGTTAAAGTAGTTCTAAAAACCAACATTCACGCGGGTGGAACCGCGTGTAAAAGGTATTGTTTATATAAAATAGTACAAAGTAACATTAACTTACGATATTATGTAGAACATAAATAACTCTGACTTGTCAAGAAAACGCCAGATATGTTGTAAGTTGTGCTTTTATTAGGTATGAATAGCAGCTATTTTACTGTCACATTCTGCGTTTAATATGACATGACGCGAACATGAGACAGTCTTAATTTGAATTCGCTTGTTCATTTTGAAAGAAAAATGTCTTGAAGTTCGTATCATCTCGTGAGCAACAACAAGTTCTGTAATTTTAGCTCAAATTCAGATAAATTAAAATTTAATAATTTTATGAACATGAATTGGATTGCAGAGGCCTATCTTCAGCAGTGGACAGCTATGGGCTGAAATGATGATGATGATGATAATGAACATGAAAATCTTTGATTAAATTTTATTATTTCGATGTTCTGAACCTTTTAGCGATAACGGCACTGAATAAACTACACTCATACACACAAACATTTTTTTAAAGACCTTATCTTTGACTATTTTTAACCATTGAGGTTGTGATCTGGTGTTCTAAAACACAGGTTTGTATTTATCCCAGATCAGACATTTATCCCAGCATAATGTTAAAAAACTGTTCAGGTTTTTAATTAAAAAAATTAATTACCATAACTGTTATTAACGCGTTTTCAATCTTATTTAATATTTTTATGATGCGCTGTAATATAATAAAAGCGAATGTACTTTTTCGTACCCGCCTATTTATTACTTCGACGAGACTGAACAGCTAAACCGGTTCTTTAAAATTTAAGGTTGTTAGATATAATATCAACGACAGGATTTATATTTTCAATCGTCAAATTTTATCGCAATTGAATATTGCAAAATAGTCGAATATAGTAATTACATATTTAGTTTAAGAACCAAAATATGTATATTCTAGTAAATAAAATATTAATACAATTCATTCATACGTTCATTCAAATAAAATTACACCATTACCTAACCACTCGGTTATAATAGATTAATGTACGAAATGGTATGTTGATAAGACAATGTTTTGCAACAGGCTTCGCCGTGGTTTCCGGCACCGAGGAGTGATGGTTCTCCCGCGACAGACATGTGGCCTTTTCACACACACGCTTTTATTGGAGCGCTACCCCGGCGGGCGACACCGTCTGGACCACTCCATTCAGGGTGGCGAATTGTTCCAGACCGTCATTAATAACCCTGTGAGTATAAACTTAACAAGTTCGACCTGTTTTCAATTTCAGGACATACGAAACTTTTATAGAATATCGATTAGTTTGGATGTACTACTTCTTGTTATTAAGGCTCAAAGTTGTTTGTTGCTACTATTGTGGTAAACATGGATATCACGAGCTCTGGCACCAAAATATCGTAGGCTTAGCTTTTCTGAAATAATTTTCGGAATACCTTACAGAAATACCTTCAGAGTACCTTGCAAATAAATATTTCATTTCAGGGAATAAGTAACGACTTTTAGCTATCTTTAAGATGTTTTAATTATCCTATTAAAATTTAAAAATGTACCGCAAAGTGAATTGATTAAGACGCTAATTTGCTAGCTTGTCAGAGTATACCAAAGGTATAAATATCAAATAGGGGCATTGTACATTAAGTACATTGATGGTTCAGTGGTGCTAGACACGACCCGCGATCGAAATGTCGTGGATTTGATTCCGGTTCCATACCACTGGGTTATTTCAAACTTATGTACGGTCTACATTTTAAAGAGCTACGTACTCAACGGAGAAGAAAATCTTTGTACGAAAACCTGTATGCCCACACAAGTGTGTTAAGTCTACCAACTCGCGCTAAACGAATGCGGTGGACTATGGCCTAATCCCTCTCCTGATTAGGGGAGGTCTGAACTCCTGTAGTGGGGGACAAATATGGACTGGAGATGATGATAAAAGATTTTTTGTTTCTTTCTGAATTATTAACCTTATGTTGGACCGATGTAATACCTGTTGGAAGAACTCTTGCATTATTGCGACTACAATAAGGTATATTGTCGAACAGATCAACGTGTTCATGACACACATGTCGAACTACGGCAACGACCGACTCGCCCTGTACACCTTCGAGTCCGTGGTCAAGTTCCTGAGATGTTGGACTAACGTGCGCCTCGCGTCCGCACCCCCACTTGCGCTGGCCGACAAGTACTTCCAACTAAGACCCGATGAGTTGAACCCTTTGTGGGGGGTAAGTAAATGAATACATCATTCGGCTTGAAATATTGAAAAATCTTAAACAGAGCTATCCCCTCTAAGTAAAACTATGGATATGGATAGCTAGGACCCAGTATCCATCGGTTCTGCGAACTATTTGCCCTGCCCACTGCCATGTCAGCCATTCAAGTCTGAGCTATTTGGGTAACTGATTTTACTGCTGATTTCTTGCTTACGGATTCTGTCTCTCAGGAAAACTCTGAGTAAAACTAATATCAAATACGAATAAATTTTGATATCAAATACGAATAAATTTTGATATCAAATACGAATAAATAATACATACGTACACTCACGCCGATTTCCCATAAGGGTAGGTAGAGACCATAGTTTATATACATACAGTCACGCCTCTTTCCCATTGGGGTAGGCAGAGACAACTTCTTTCCACCTGCCACGATCGCTTAATGTAGCAAAGTGGCAATCCGCAGCCCACATTTTGCCACCGCGGGTAACAAGACAAACCACGACGCCGCCATTTTATAAGGATCAAAAGTGTTAAAGTTCCTCATTGCGTTCCCACAGCTTTGGGGAGAAGAAAAGAAAGAGGATGAAGATGAAGTAGGAAAGGTGTATTGAGCAAGGAATATGGAATTTAGAAAAAGAACCATACGATATAAGATACTACTATCTCGGAAGGAGTAGGAAGAGACAGTAGTAGCCCGGGGGGCCGGGGTCGCTGACCCGTATACTTAAGTCTGTTTGCCAGATAATCTAAAAGACTAAGACTAAAACTAAAGATAAGAAAAGACTAAGACTAAGGACTACTCCCTGACCTTAATAAATAATAATGAGTTTTTATTCAAGTGCCTGCGTTACAGACGAATCAGTCGAAACTAGGATCTTTAACGGTAACGGTAATCGTAAGGTGAACCAATTAATTCATGTTTTATACCTTAAATCGAACAAGTATATATACATGTTGTGTTAAACTTTACTGTGACAATTAAATTCATTAGAGATATGTTAATTGTGTAGCTTTAACAAGCAATGTTTTATCAATTACTCGCAAAGGCTTCTGAAACTCGTGTACCTATTCAAACATTTCTTTTGCGATATACGCAGTTCGTTAAGAGGTTTTTTTTATCAGCATCAAAACATCAACTATCGTGCAAAATTATTAACTAAAACGGGCGCGTTTATCTGCAGTGGAAATAGATAGCGGGCCCTCTGAATAACGCTTCGCCATCGATCAATCACATCTAGTATTTATATGACTGGCTAGTCCACTGGCGTTCGCGTCCTGCTGCGTCATCTATTATTGGATTTCGTGTTTATTGAGCCGGTGCCTATCTCCCGAATTCCTTTATTCATTTGATTTAGGTAAATCTTTGTAGGATTTCATAGCAAAACAAATTACGCTAATTAGGTAGTAATAAAAATATTGGTGCTAATTCTGTTGTAACAGAACTTAACTAAATTTAGTCTCTCCCTATGTTTTTCTAATGTCAAACACCAAAACGAGATAACAAACATTTATAGTGAGTACCAACCTACATTTCTGTTAAACGGTTCAAAAAACGGTTGCGTTTTTGCGTATCTTTGGTCCGTATGTTCCGAGCTCGCGACTAAATCTTTTAATTTTGACGTGTCTAAACGAAACTGACAGCACCAAACTTGTAGCTATCTCGTTTTGGCGTTTGACATTAGAAAAAGGTAAGGAGAGACTAAATTTAGTTAAGTTCTGTTACCGCAAAACGGTGGTACCGTGGTACGGTGGTACCGTTGTGGACATTTTTTTTCACACATTTATCTAGCCCTAAATTAGGATTCCCAGTATCTTGGTTATTAAACAGAAATACGTTTACTTAATATGTAATAAATACTAATACACACATAAATAAATACATCCGTGACTCGGGTACAAACATTCTTGTTTATTACACAAAATTTGTCACTACCGCAATTCGAACCCGGGCCAAATTGACCCAAAAATAATAGTTTTTTAATACTTTCGTCATGTTGTATGTCTATCTGCCCTCTAATTCTTTCCCGAAATTCCTATTTCAGGATTTATGAAATTTAGTACGCATAAAGCTAGCTACAAAAATCACATTTTAAAAACACCTTACATGAGCAGTCTCAATAAAAAAAAATTAACTAACGCCATCGTGTGGGTGCGGTGTATACCTAGAGAACATCATGAAGAAGATTTTCTAAATTATGAACAGTTTTTTTTTTAATTATTCAACTGCAAATTCGCCATTTTTCGTTAAGTTTATGTCGAACAAGATATGTTCTGAAATCAAGATCTGAAAATTCAAAAAAAAACGGCATGTAATACATAGACTGGAATTACTTTCATTAATACACAATTCCGTCATGTCATTAATATGTCCCGTAGTCAAATAGTTTAGCGAGATATGGTTACTTACTTATTATGTAGTTAAATTAGTGAAAACATTAAACAGCATACTAATAATTACAACGGTACATAATATTCGTATACTTTTTGTTTACACAAAATGTTTTTCGATTGTGTGCGCTAATTGCTGTGTGGCAACGTCGTAATAATAGCGTCACTCCATATCTTCCCGTGGGCGCTGTGAGAACCAGCTAATATAACATATATAACAGGATAACTAACAGGATAACCAACTATTATGGGGACCGAACACGTTTACCTTATTAGTTAAACAATTTGCCGGCGGAGATTAGACACGAACGCGACAGTGTTATTTAAAAACAAATTAAAAAAATATTATCCAAGTATTAGCTAATTATTACTGCTTATAACACAGTATATCAGGGTAAATAGTTAATGTTGGGATCAGTTGAGTCTCAGACTCAACTGATCCCTCAGTCAAACCGAGTGTCGGTTTTGAGGGGCTATGTATTGTACATTGTATTGTCTTGTATAAGTAAATAAATAAATAAAAAAAATGGGCAGCAGCGTTATCCTGTTATTCTATCAAAATCTATTGTGATCTCGAAGACGACTGCCAAGAGTGGAATTTATGGAAATCCCTCCTTTCTAAAGAAGAGGCTCAATACCCAGCAGTATACTCTACGGACTAATGATGATGTGTATGCTATCTTGCTGAAACCTCTACTGCCCGTGGCCCGTGTCCGGTTTTTTTATCGGTAGATAATAAGGTCCAGATAATACTATTCCTTTTAGCCAAGATCCGCAGATAGTTAAATTAATGAAATTGGGTTGAACCTTTCCGAATACTACATAATAGTAGTTTCTTGGGGCCTTTAATATAATTTATTAGATGGAAAATGTAAAAAAAAATGGAAATAAATTATAACCTCGTTTGTAGAAATTTGTGTGGGTACATACAAAAAACTGACTATATTACTGAATTAAATGTAACTATAATTTAAAAGGAAAAGCAATGTACATTCTCCATATTAGAAATAAAATATAATTGCAAAGGTTCGTTTTACTGCATTTTGTACAGCGAATATTTTTTATTAAAAGGACTTCCAAAAAATCAAATTGTATTGTTTCAGGGTTCATTTATGAGTGTGTTTCTTTATTCATTCGCGAATAACTCTTATACGCTTGAACCGAAGGGTAT
>WUAW01013537.1:1182-16111 GCA_017165845.1 Thaumetopoea pityocampa | reverse complement strand
AAGATCTACAGCTATTGTTAGGTAGTCTAAAAGATATATAACTGCAGTAATAGCTCATTTTTTAAGGCTAGACCTAGAACTTCAAGAATTTAAGACCTAAAATGAAATTTAAGTTTTAATTTTAGTTCTAGAGCCCTTTCAATAGGAAAGTATAGGGCGAGTCGATTTTTTTGCTCTCGAGTGTATATTCGCATGCCTTTTAGCATACTACATAAAAACTTCTATATAAACTTTACTTTTTGATAATGGTTACTTTAATTTTTCAATTTGCAATCGCGACACAGCCTCTTCAAATTCATACTAATTATACTATCAATAAATTAATCTATTTTTTTTAGATAAGCGTCGTCTGTCTTACTCCCTCCGAGATAGTATACTATAATATACTATATCCTATTCCGAGATAGTAGACTATATCCTATAGTCCTTTTCCCAAATTCCACATTCCTTGCCCAATAAACTTTTCGTACTTCACGTTATTTCCTTTCCTCTCCACTAAGGCGTGGGAACGCAATGAGGAACTTTAACACTTTTGAACCTTATAAAACAGCGGCGTCATAGTTCGCCACGCGACACGTCTCGTTTCCCGCGGGTGTATATCTGATAGCCAATTTACTACATTAAACGAACGTAGAAAATGGAAAGAAGTGGACTCTGCCTACCTTCGTCTACGTTCAGTGGTTTCTGCCTACGTTCGTAATATCTAGTTTTACGGGTAATAACTTCAGGGTAATAGGAAACATTGATAAATTATTGATTTATTATTATTTATTAAATTATTATTTATTTTTTATTAATTGATGGTCAAATGATACTAAGCACGATCTACGATCGAAAAGGCCGTGGGTTCGATCCCAGTCCAGTACGACTGAGTTTTTTCTAATTCATATAGAGTCTACAATGTAGAAACAAATACTCCATGGAGAAGGTTAACTTCCTGAGGAAATCTGCATGCCAGCATAATTGTGTGAAGTCTACCAACCCGAACTAGATCGTGCGTACGGCGTGGTAGACTTCGGCCTAATCACCCTCTTGGTTAGGGGAAGTTCGTGCCCCTTTAGGGGAGGACGAATATGAATTGGAAATATTGAAAGATTATCTGGAAGAGATCGCAGCTTGCGGTATGACAGCCCAATGTACACCTTGTGTTTGGCAGTTTTATAGTAAACTCTATTAATTGGTGTAATTAATAGTGCATGTCTCTGCATGTCTCAATCTAGATCATTGTGCAAAACGAAATTATCTACGAGATTGAGATTAACTATCAATTAATTCACAAGCTCCTCGAGTCTTCCGAGTCTCGGTCCTGTTGCTTGATGAGGTTCCAGTAGAAACCTTTAAGTTTCCTCAGCTGGTCGTGCGTACCCATCTGTAAATTGCCAGTATAATTAGTAAATTGTTATAGTAACTGTGTATATATATATATATATGTATGTATATATAATACTAGCTTTTGCCCGCGGCTTCGCCCGCGTAATTGTCGGTTTTCCGCTATATGGAAAATCGCGGAA
Organism: Thaumetopoea pityocampa; assembly: GCA_017165845.1. Taxonomy (NCBI): domain Eukaryota; kingdom Metazoa; phylum Arthropoda; class Insecta; order Lepidoptera; family Notodontidae; genus Thaumetopoea; species Thaumetopoea pityocampa. The sequence continues at coordinate 14,600 of WUAW01013537.1, read as the reverse complement.
CAATCATAGATTTATATAAAATCAGCCTTAGAACTGCTATAACCGATCTTCAAGCGTATCGTACCATCAATTCTACTATGCTGATTTTTAATTAAACTAGAAGTGGTCGTTACAAAACGTAAGTAGCTACTGTAACTACGTATTTGTCAAATACCTAAAATACGGTATTCGCTTCTACAATAACTAGTTATTCGTATAACCTGTTTACTGGGTGTAACGCGAACCTGCGATACAATGTGATAACTGAGTACCGAGTTCAACAGACGTTTGCCGATGCCGACCGAACAGACGCGACGATTATCATAATATCAATCGTATATTATAATATCAATCGTAATCGTAATCGTCGTATAATTTATAATATTTATAATAATAACCCATTAAACGAAACCTAATGTTAAGCGCTCCATAAGGAACTTCGTTCCTAAAAATATGATACCTTAAAGAATATCGTTATAAATACAATATCTATTTCAGAAGAATATCTATGATATACCGTACGTACATTTATTCGCTAAACCGTAACTATTAAAAATATCAGTACCAACTTTGGTTGGTTTTAGAATACCATAGATTCTAAACAATATTATTGTTATTGAAATGTAGGTATAATAACCTAATTTAGGTTTTGACGTTTAGGTATACCAAATACAGTTATTAGAATACTTAGTTATGAAACCCGTTATCACTGTGAATACCTATATAATATACAGTTACGGTATTGCGATTACGCGTACCAGCCCATGTCTAAATTAAACATGCCGCAGTAATTAAGTCGGAATAGTACCTTTAAAACTGTAACAGTTTGACCAAATTCTACCTGCTAGTTTATGCGTGAAGCTCTAACAAACAAATAAATAAACAGCGACGGATTTGGTTTCAGAAGCCAAATTAGTCGATCTGAGTAGTTTTTTTTTTTTTAATTATAGATAATTAAATAAGAATTTACAAAATTTAACATTAAACAATTTTATAATAGTAAAAATCAAAGGTCCTCAAACTTTTTTGTCTTATAGACCACCTGTAATGTTTTTCACTTTTGGGTAGACCCCCAAAGCGTAGTTAATATGAAATTCAAATACGTTCTTGACAGATAGTGTGGACCCCTTGCACGTCATCGTCGACCCCTGGGGGTCGATAGACCACTTTGGGTATCAATGGTATAAACTATAAATTATGGTACTTTTATTTTATTATATCATTTAAATAAATATGCACAGTACAATTGCACCACCATATAGCCATGAATACTATTCATCCGAAGATTGTCTGGAAGAGATCGCATATACATATAAGACCGCCCAATGTACACTTTATATTTCTTATGTTTATTCTCTATTCTATTACTTATTATACTTATTGCAAGAATGTTGTAATTATATTGTTATTATTTTGGTCATATACCTCTAGATGGCGCTGACTCATAAACTTAAAGTAATGTAATTGCCTAGAGTGGATATTTTTAAATCAATTTTTATTAATATGAACCAAGAATTATCCAGATTTTCTTTTTATGTGAAAAATTGTTAGAGTTTTTAAGTTTCCCTGTAATTTAACAGCATTGATATGCACACCGATAGATGGCTTAAGTCGGACAATCATAATTTCTAACACCGTTAGATGGAGCTAAATATAAAATTAAAGAAATATGAAAAAAAAACTTTTTAAATTTTTATTAGTCTCTGACGTAACCAACTTACAGAACTTACTTAAAAAACTTGTAGAACTTTACAACAAAACAATATCAATTTATACTATAGCCAAAAATCATAGATAGCCGTAAATATTTTATTAATAAAATCTTCAAGTTAAGAATAAAATGCCATCAAACTATTTTTTTCGACAAGTATAGTTTTCGAGCTGAAAGAAAGTATGAAACACGCATCAGTTACGCGTACATTAAATTGCAGCGCCATCTGTTATTGCACGTGGACATACTAGTACCATCTGTCGTCGAATAATGTAATTACTGCAATTCTAGTGACACCCCGTGTTGAATTAAACTTAACACTTGAAATTTAAAATTTAGAATATTCCGATTGTATCCAGACGTTTCGCGATAATTCTAGAGTATATATTCAGATCATTCAAAGGCCTATATAAGGCAAGCCGCGTGCGGGAACGAAGGAGTTGTACCGAAGCAGTTTAAAAGCGATTCTATCAAGAAATATACTGTGTACATGTAATAATGTGGACATATCTGTGAACGGTGAATAATATTGTTGCTTTTTTATAATTAATAAAATATTTCACTTTTGGTGATTCTTGGCTATTTCATTTGTTGTGAACCCCGACTTGTATATAACATTGTAGTTATAGATTACTTCGAGGGACCTAAATTCTAATATTTTACTTTACGTTTCGATTAGATTGTATCAACTGTGATCCCGAACAAACATATTCAAGTATTAAGATTTGCGATCCTATATTTTATTGTTCCATGGTATGGGTACGAATCGTAAAATAGTACTATATACCGCCTGACAGACAAAATCTTGGAGACAGGTATACAATGTTGAATATTGGATAAACAAACATCGACGGACTTGATTTCAAACCCCTTAATTAGTCGATCTGAGCAGTTTTTGTTTTAAATATCTTATATTTACAAAATTTGACATTTAACAATTTTATAATAGTATATAGATAGGCGCGTTCAGACAAATATAGCTACGGCCGGGAGTCGAGACTGTGCGCGCTACCAATTTTGATACTTATCATACGGCCTCTTACGGTTTATTGTACTGTGTACTGACCTCAACAACTTTCCCTTTGTTCAACACGACAATGAGGTCTGCGTTCATGACGGTGGACAGTCGGTGCGCTATGACCAGCACGGTGCGGCCCTTGGCCGCCGTCTCTAACGCCTTCTGCACCACTTGCTCACTGGCCGAATCTAGGGCACTGGAAACATAGGTCAAATCGTGAATGAATTATTTACAGACGATACAATTACTATGAAGGAATTAATTTTTATTTCCTAAAATGTAGGTTATACATAGGTTCTTAGATTAAATTCAGATTCACTATATTTGACAAATTTGTCATGTAAATATTTCAAAAATAATTGAATTATTTAATATAACCTTGTGACAATTTACACATTTTTTTTATAATCAATAATACAAGTCACTTCACAATACTGTCAGTAATTACAATGCATTCCTTATGTGATATGAATTACACGTACCACACATACATAACATATAGACCTTTTATGCTGAAAATACTGTTCCTAAGGGATAGAAAAAAAATCTATTTTTAGCTCTCCCTGTTATGTATTTAGGGACATGAACGCGAACGAAGTGCGGGTATAAGCTAATATATCTTTGTAAATGTTTTCATATATCACCTGGTAGCTTCGTCTAGTATAATGACGGGCGGGTTCTTGAGCACAGCCCTGGCGATGGCTATCCGCTGCTTCTGTCCGCCGCTCAGGGCCATGCCTCGCTCACCGACCAGCGTGTCGTACCCGTCCGGGAAACCGGCGATAAAGTCGTGGGCGTTTGCAGTCTTCGCCGCTAGGAACACCTTAACAATTACATAAAACTCTGGTTATGGTGTATGGCGCCGATACGATTCCATCTCTTCTCGTGGATGCTGTGAAAACCAGCACATCCCTTGATGTACTAGAATAACAGGCAGCAGCTGTTATCCACTCAAACTCTACTGGGATTTCTAAGACGCCTGCCAAGCGTTGAGCATATCCAGCAGTGGAGTTCTGACGGCTTGTTGTCGAACCGATGACTCATAGCTATACCAGGATTTGATAGATGCCGCTGAAGTAGACATAAAATTCGCATACAAAACGGAAAGTGTTCGCGGACGGAACCGCAAGAGGAAAATAGTGAATACACAGATAAACATCCATAACTGGTACAAACAATGATGCTTTTCACACGGATTTTCTCCCATCGGAATTGGAATCCGGATCTTACTATAAAATGGGGCCACTACAAATGAAGCCAAATTGGTCGTTAATTTCTTCGTGATTTGGCTTATCGTCCGAGATCTGACATTTTTTTTAAGAAAACTGTTTTAATGCCATCTGTTGGCAGTCAACGGAACAGATAGTAAGCATTAATCTGCTAATTTAAAGTTCTTTGATTTGTTACGAATATGTGTATTCTCTAATAACATTTATAATTATAGATCTTGATTAAAAATTGAATATAACCCTACATACGTATACAGTTAAATAAGTTAAATTTAAAATAAAAGCAGTTTGTGTACTTATCTTAGGAAGACTTAAAGACAGATAAAGTAATTTTTGTTTTTTTTTTATGGGCTCAACACAAAATAAATAAATTAGATTTTTGTCCTCATCTAAAATTTATCTAGATGCAGATAGATCTCAAATGGTCACGGACGTTGTTAATAGGTCGTAAAATGTTTCGTGGAAATTTAGCCCGTTATCGAAACAACTATAATTCCATTAGCGAAAACACATCCAACCATTATACGTATGCGGGTAGATGGTGAAACCGAACATATGTGTCATATTGTAGGCATTGAATCAACTATGGCTCAATAAAGAGTGGGGGAATGTGGAGTTACTTTACCACTTGTAGCGAGCTAAGTACGTACCTGGCTAAATATTCAATAGATGTCGCTATTATAAATTTCTACACCCTCATCTACTCATAATATGAATGTTTTAAACAAATTCTTATCTTAGATGACACATCAGGAAGGGAGAGAGGGGAATTAGTCTTATGCACCCCCAGTGCATATTCGTTCTCACTACAAGAACACGGACTTCCCCTGATCAGGATGAGGATCAGACCTTAGTCTAACATACTGGCCTAGTGCAGATTGGTAGAATTCACACACCCACAGGCATGCAAGTTTCCTCACGAAGTTTTCCTTCTCCGTTGAGTACATTAGTGTCTACAATATATCATCCCATCGTCCCCAGTCCATATCGTCCCTACTACATGGGCACGGACCTCCCCTGATCAGGAGGGGGATTAGGCCGTAGTCTACCGCGCTGGCCTAGTGCGGGTTGGTAGACTTCACACACCCATACGGGCATGCAGGTTTCCTCACGAAGTTTTCCTTCTCCGTTAAGTACATTGGTGTCTACAATGTAGACCGTACATGAATTACAAATATTAACTCAGTGCTACGGGACCGATATTCGAACCCACGACCCTCCGATCGTAAGCCGTGTCTAAAACCACTACATCACCAATGCACCTACAATATATACCGTACATAAATAAGAAATAACTCACTAGTATGAGACCGGGATAGAACCGACAACCTTTCGATCACAGGCCGTGTCTAGCACCACCAATGAAGACCAATTAGACCCATTGCCTTCCCTTTATCATATGGCGCCGGCCGATTAAGATTAATGAGCTAATGGACAGCTTCGTTATTCTGCGTTCAACTAATTGTATCTACTATTATTACAAAGAAGCCTGCCGACGTGGACATTACAATAAATCCCACTTTAAAAGATGGGATTTATTGTAATGTCCCCTACAGATGTGGTCTATGTCCAACAATGGATTTTAACATCTTCACCGTATAGACGCGCCATCAGATGTTTCACATCTACATTTCCTCCATCCCCCTTTCACCATCGGACTACAAGGCGCACGGCGAGCTATCACCTACCTCGTAGACATCCCCGCCACCCGTACGAAACGATTTGCTTCTACGTTCATAATACGTGCAGCCAGACAGGAATAGTCTTCCTGCGTCAGTATTTTCGTCCGATTATAGATTAAGAGTGACTAGGTTTTAATTAAGCTAGTACATTTACGTTACGTTACCATCAGATGGGATTATAGTCAAGTACTGGTTTAAATATGGTAAAAAAAAATCTACAACATTTCGGTCGTACCTCAGCATCGCTTGCAGCCGGCTTCCCGTAACGTATGTTCTCCTTCACACTGGTGGCGAACAGCACGGGCTCCTGGCTGATGAGCCCCAGCGCCCGTCCGCGGAGCCACTTGCAGTCCATCTCGCGGATGTCGATGCCGTCGATTGTGACTTGGCCAGCGTTTACGTCGTAGAACCTAACATAAGACTGTTTAATTAGAAATTCGTTCTATCCTTTCAGAATAAAAAATTAAAAAGGTAATCTATAACTACGAAAGCGGTGAATCGGACACAACACATTAGTTGACCCCATTATTGAGACATGGATGGAGACCTCCCCGTATCAGGTGGAGATCAAGCCATAGTTTACCACGTTAGCTCCAATGCGGATTGCTAAACTTTACACACCCTTGCGGGCATGTAGGTCCAATCGAGAATTTTTCCTGTTCCATCGAACACATGCTATATCGCTCATCCAATAGAATAATGACATAATTGCAAAAAAAGTTAAAATTTTATTTTGTGTTTAATTTGGATGATTTGTTGTTTAATATGGATTTTTTCGAGAATGCTCAAATTATTAATAATAATCTACAAATAAATTATGAAAAATCATGATAAATGATATGATTTACAAAATGGGTATAATCCGATTTTAAACTGAAACACTTCTTCTGATAAATTGCAAAAATGTAATTACGTCATTGTTCTATAGGATGAGCGAATTATGTGGCGATCAACTCTGCTACATAGTACCACACCTCTTCAATAGATGGCGCAACTCTTGAATGACAACATTGTCGTAGAAGTCTGAATCACGATGATGAAGTTTAATAGCAACTTAGATTATATAAAACTTCCCGAAATCTACTAACGGGGCGGTAGCAGGCTCTACCCGGCATAACAACCGTCTGGTCGGAAGATATTCCATTTCACGATACTGATACTCCTGCCACACTTCGACCCATGGACGGTGTAATCCCCACGTGATCATCGTCTTCATCAGTATTACCATTGGTCCTATCCCATTCCGCCCCTCCGTACGTAACAGACAAAATACACAACGACACTCACACGACACGACATTTGCATACAAATTTATATTTCTCTGTCACGTTGTCAAACTGTTAGACAGACCTGAATTTGTATTATGTCAGAAATTTTAAACTATATCAGTGTTAAACGTTGGCAGCTGGCCGTGGTATAATGAAAAATTCTAACGAGAATATCAGAACTAGTTCCTCGGGAGTCAGAACAGGATATAAAGTGCCTTCTTCATTTTTAATGTGCAGGTGTCGTAGCAATGAGCCGAGGTGAGCTTTATCGAACAGGTTCAGACAAAGCAACAATACCAGTGTAAATCAATCCACTCTATGTATTTTATTTTTTTACTAGCTTTCGCCCGCGGCCCTACCCGCGTGAATGTCGATTTTCCGCTACATAGGAAATCCCAACACAATCATAGATTTATTTTAAAAACCTTCCAACCACTTTTACTTGAGCTCTCGTACCTTAACGGTGACTACTAAAACAGGAATCAAGTTGTATCTTCAATTCTACTGGATTTTGATGATACATGCCGCAGTATTTAAATCGGAATAGTATCTTTAAGACTGTAAAAATTTAACCAAAATCCACCTGCTGATTTTTGCGTGAAGCTCGAACAAACAAACATCATCGAGGGATTTCGTTTCGAAGCCGTTAATTTGTCGATCTAAGTTGTTTGTTTATAAATATAACATCTTTGAATTTTGAAAATTTGACGTTTAACAATTTTATAATAGTATAGATTTAGTTGATCTCTTGTTAATGGTTTCTTTTTTATTTCTGTAGTTGTCTGAATGTGTTTCTTATTCTTACATGAGCTTAACTTACATTAATTTAACTCAATGATATGAGACCATTAATCAAACACGATTTCTTGATTGCAAGTAATATCTACTATTCCCTACATACTTATTATAGCGATGAATGTGAAGCAAAAATTAACTAAGAAATGATAAAATTTCAAAACTACCTCTCCAGTAAAGCCGCTATGGTGGACTTTCCATTGCCAGATGTGCCGACGATGGCCACAGTCTTGCCAGCTGGTATTTTTAAATTGAAGTTCTTTAACACTATCTGAAAACAGTAAATAAAAAAATTAAAATTGATCCAGTAGTTTCAGAGGTATATATCTACTGCAGAGCCCCTGGTGGTAAAAAGAAATAGGACAATCAATTCCGTGGCGCCGTCCATCTAACACCTTAATTCCCAAAGTGGTCCAGGTGGACCCCCAGGGGTCCACGGGAGACTCGACGGGGTCTACGTTGGCGTACGCAAATTTTCATAATTAGATCTAATCTTCACATTTTTTGTCGAGTTTTGGGAATGTGGTAGAAATGTAGCTGCAGGGGGTACCCCGGAACCAGCTAAATTTTGAAAGTGGTCTATGAGAAAAAAAGTCTGGGAACCTCTGATCTAACCCATACGGCCTGGGGTTTCATAAAACGGTTCAACGGATCGCCCGCTATCAGTGGACTTCCTCTGCGCTAATATACATATATAATATAGCATGGGAACTTCGAAATCGTGGACGTTTGCGATATTGTAGATACAAAATGATCTTTAGGAGGGGACACGATCTATAGTATATGTCGACATCAAGCACCTTGAGACTCGCGAGCCTGAAACCGTCAGATTAAATGAAGCTCTCGGGCCTAGTGGTTAAGTACATACTTGCATGCGCATGCGAATTCAAGACTACAGAAATTATCCACCTCCGCTCTAAAAGGAAAGTGATGTGACGACCTATTTCGCTACATAGTACCACGCATCCTCAACAGATGGCGCAATTCTTGAATGACGACATTATCATAGAAGACTGAATCACGCTGACAAAGTTTGATAGCGATTTAGCGTATATACACAACATGCCGACATTAACCATAGGAGCGGTAACAGACCCCGCCAGACCTAACACTCGTCTAGTTGGAAGATCCCTTTTCCGATACTGCCACTCTTGCCACATTTCAATCAATAGCTGGTGGCATCTCGACGTGATCATCAATGTCATCATCATTGGTCATCATCCCGCTATAGAGATCCTGGTAGATGTCCCTTAAGTTGTAATTTATGGAAAATTTAACATCTATTACAATCTCCAGAACGCTTACTAAATGTGAAAATTGTCTTTCCCACGTAGTTATGAGAGAGTTTATTTCCAGCAGAAGACCATAACAGGTAATAAAGTCAATAAACGCTTCAAAACTAAATTTAGTATAAGAGAAAACGCACACGCCACTACAGATGAGTATTACCGTTGCTTCAACGCAATGATGCAACTTGTTACTTTTATTTTCATGAAACGCTGTGGCAATAGATTTCTTCAGCAACAAGTTGCTAATAGTCACGAAATAATAATTAATACCTAATAATATTGTGGCGCGCGTATACGTGATAACAGATGGCGCTGCGGTATATGCAGCGCCATCTGTTATCACATAGTGGAATATAGGACAAACTAATATCCTATCTGTCATCGAATAGTGTTATTACTGCAAATCTAGTAACGTCTCGCATGCAATGTACGAGACTTAAAATCTAGAAGATTCAGACAGTATACAGATATTATGCGAATTTTCTAAGACCAGTGTTCAGATCTTTCGAAGCCTATAAGAGATACCGCATGCGACGTGAATCATATCGAAGCGATTCAAGATAGATTAGTGTTATTAAAGCGAGAAATATTCTGTGTACGACTACAATCCTAGTTTCGACGTTACATGTGAGCAGTGAATATAGTGACAAAAAAGTGTTTCAGTTTTAGTGTTTTCCAGCTGTTTCAACTGTTGTGAACCCTGGCTCGTAACAATATTAAATAGTAATCTAGGAGCCATTAGTTTTAATTTTGTATCAATTGTCGTTATCCATTCCGTAGTGAAATTTAAGCAATAAAACCGGTTATTACCGGTTTTATAGGTAGTAAAATAATTTGTAGGTAGTAAAATTAATGAATTATATAATGTTATTGCGCTGTGTACATGACTCTTGTCGCATGATGAGATGCACGACACACTAGCACCATCTGTCGTCGAATAGTGTAATCACTGCAGTCCTAGCGACGTCTAGTGTGGAGTGTCGGAAACATAAAACTTGGAATATTCAGATACACACTGCGTGGGGGGCTTAGCGGAGCTGTTAGTTGTATTGTGATGATTCAAGAGTTACGAGCGGAGTTGTGAGTAGTATCGAGGCGATCCAAGAGCGATTATAGCGGGTGATATACTGTGTACAAATAATAGCGTGGACATTACCTATGAACAATTTTGGTCTTTCCCGGCTTGTAACGATATATTTTTATTTTATTTTTTATTGACATTTAATCACTGTTTTTGACGCCTAGTCAGCAGTCTTAGCATAATTGACACAACAAATAGGCAGATGTCATTGCATATTTTTATTTAGATTATTACTGAAACAACCTAATTTTTCGTAACAGGTCACACACATTTCTAGTTTCAAGGCGACGCGTTATTTAAATCGGTTTATATAAAATAAAGCCCCATCTCTACACAGCACTTTAAAAGGGCCGTCGAATGGAACACAAGCTTAAAGCATATATCTATAAGCACATGATTGCCGAGCGAAAAATTTCCCCATCAAGGAAGTGCATGAATCCACTGCGTGCAGTTCTTTGTAGAACTTTGTTCTTTGTTTGTTTCCCGAAGCGTAATGCGGGTAGACCCTCGACTAGGAGGACCGATGATCTGGTGAAAATCGTAGGCAATCGGTGGATGCAGGCGGCTCATAGCCGCTCAATGTGGCGATCATTAGTGGAGGCCTATATTCAACAGTGGCCGTCTGTGAGCTGATATGATGGCGATGACGTAAATTGTGGACATTTTTATATAGATAATAAAAATACACAAAAAAAAATACAAAAAGAAATTAAAATAAAATACACAAAAACATTTTTATATAGATAATAAATTTTTATATAGATTAATAGATTTGTGGACATTTTTATCTTGAGTTTTGTAATAGACATTGCGTCTATACCTACCTATATTAGACCAATGCATGCACGACTACTTAAAAATAAATATAAAAATGATTTATTAAATTAAAAATAAAATGTTGGGACAGACACTGTAATTTAAGGTTTCAAGAGTTCGCTTCATTATATATGAACCGAATCTTTAATGCTGTACCGCAGTCCTAAAGAGGTTTAAGTGGTGCCATCTATTGTCAAATAGCGGTGATTAACGCCCAGTCATTCATGTGAGAACAAGAGGTGACTAACGGTGTTTCACTTTTTCATGCATAGCACAAGCGCCATCTATTGTCAAATAGCGATTAATAACGGGCTGTCATTCATGTGAGAACTCGAGTCTCGAGATAAGTCTCGAGTTTTCGAGAGGAAGATTCGGCTACTATATAAAGGATGGCCCACACGCCGACTATTACTATTACCGCGAGTATTCGAGCACGCTATTTGAAGCGTTAACAAGCGGTGAACAGTACTATCGTACTATCATAACTATATTTACTATCGTAAGTGCTATAGTGAGTGCGATACTAGCGTAAAGAACAATTACAGTGCGCGAATTAAATCGAGTGTTAGTGTTGTGGATTGCTAGTGTTGTCTGTGACTGTGTGATTGTTAGTATTGCGTTACTGGTGCGAAAATAAAGTGTGTGTGTGCAGTGTAGTGTTGCTGGTTTTATTCACGTCTAGAATCCACAGCTCGTAACAATACACTCGCTTCATATTAAGAATAAAACTTACTGCTTCAGGTCTAGTCGGGTACGCGAAGGTGACGTCTTTGAACTCAATGTCACCGTAGAACTCGTGGTACTTTATCACCGCAGTGCCTGACGTGTCCATCTTTGGCTCTTTGTTTATATACTGAAACATAAATAAATATAAAACTTTATTTTTATACTTTTGAGACCCAAGTTCACAGACATAAACGACGTTTATGAAACCGACTGATTAACATTTTTATTGTATTACTTAGTACTAGTTTTTGCCCACGGCTCCGCCCGCGGTAATGTCGGTTTTCCGCTACATGGGAAATCCCGACACAATCATCAATGTATATAAAGAAGTCGCTTTGATGAAGTGATGTCGTTTCGATGAGTTTGGCCGCAAAAAGTGGGCATGGTGGGGCAGCTTACACACAGTAATTAATAATGGAGTATAATTGTGCCGTAAATGGAAAAATGCTCGAGGAACAAGCTGTCTCATCTGCAAATGATCGTACCAAGAAATGAGATTATGGATATTCTACAGCTCTACCGTGATGAATGCTCCAGACGCCATATGGCAGTTCAAACAACTCTATTGAAGATACGAGAGCGATTTTATTGAATACAGTGATATTAAGAACTGGTTTTATATAACGTTGATGCACCTTGGCAAAAGATAGGTGTAGATGTCGCGGGACTGTTTTCCGAAAGTGAAAGTGGTAATAAGTACTTCATGATTGTAATGGACTATTTTACTAAATGTCGTTTTGATGTACCTTTAGAAATTCATAGCGATCAAGGAAAAAATTTCAAGTTGCAGATATTTCAGGAAACATATCGAGTTATAAGTATCCATAAAACCTGGACCACTTCTTAACACCCGCAGTAGAACGGCATGGTGGAACGATTTAACCAGACGTTGAATAGATATTTGGCAAAAGTTATAGAAAGCAGGCAAAAGGATTGGTACGAACATATTCAACTGTTTCTTCTCTCATACCGAGATGCCATTTATAAACTATACTTACTTCAATGACACCAGCTTTCACAAACTTTAGAAAAGAATTACGGCTGCCTGCAGACTTGATCGCTGGTGTACCTCCTGATGGCCAATTTAGTATTACTAACTATACGAATGGCCTATGCAAGACGATGAATGACGTTTAAGAGCATATCAAGTAATCAAAACAACAAATATCCGAGAAGACAAAAAACCCATTATGACCAAAATTAAACAATAATAGATCCGACGAAGGATCATTAGTGTGACTGTATAATCCCGCTCGCTGTAAAGAGAAATTTCCTAAGAGACAATCCAAATAGAATGGATCATACCGGGTTGTGACTAGTTAATTAATTCACTTACCGGATACAGAAAATTCTTAGAAATGCACCTAATATAGTTCACATGGATGAATACGAATATACGCGATACTATGAAGCTGATAATTATTGGGACGAGTATATCTTAGGATTGGGTAGTGTTGCACCGTGTATATAAATCGCAGCACCACCTGTTGTCGCATAGTGAAATATAGGACACACTAGCACCGCACCATCTGTCGTCGAATAGTATATCATTGCAATCCTAGGGACATCTGGTGTTGAGTATCGGAAACTTATAATCTAGAAAATTCGAACAGTATTCAGATGTTTCACGACATTTCTAGTACCAGTATCCAGATATTTCGAAGTACTATACATAGCACGACGCGTGCGGCAACGAGCAAACTTGTGAGTTGTATCTGGAGCATAATGATTATAGAGCTAGAAAAGTGATCAGTGACAGCCTTACTTATAAAAATCTCACTAAGTAATACTTTGCTACTTCTTAACTAAATACGTCTTAAGATC
>WUAW01013534.1:23613-34350 GCA_017165845.1 Thaumetopoea pityocampa | reverse complement strand
ACGGTCACTTTGCTATGTTAGTCACAGTTTTATTCCAATGTTTCAATATTGTTCACGATTATTGACGATAATACACAAAATAACACCAAATTTATATAGTAAATGATTACTATATAAATTTGGTGTTATTTTGTGTATTATCGTGATGATTTGGTGTTATTTTAGTGAAACTAATATAAATTATTAAAATAAAACTTTGAATGATACTTTACTTGAGTTGTCGCCAAAACTCCTAGGTAAAGATTTTCCTTACCAACAGATAATGAACATAAATATTGATATACACGGAAGAGAAAGGGTCAAAAAAAATTCCTGTCTCACGATTCGAGCCATTTCTTAAGGCTGAGGTGAAGGTAGAGTACATGACAAGTTGCTTTATTTAGGCTGATTTACCATATTTCTACGTTGTTCCAAGACCATGTGACCTGTTTTTACATTTAAATATATTTTAATTAATGCAAAAAATCTCCTCAGTCCGTGCACGCCCTCTCCGACGCACAATATTATCCTGTTTTTAATATCCATATAACATCTAAAGCACGCAGCTTTAGATGTTATATGATTATTAAAAAAATTAAATATGATCTCAAAAAATAAAACTTGTAGATCTAGTACAGGTATTATTAGATTGTAAATTTTCAGAAAATTTAGATTTTAGTACAACCTATAAAGAACGCATTCAAAATTGCCTCGAACAATTTTCATGTATAGTGCGAGCGAGAGGGATCGAGCCGAACGTGATTTTTGTTTTGTATTGGTACAAAAGCTGTATGCGAGAGCTGTACGCGTTTAGAGAATCAACGCACGCTGGCGTAATCGTTGTGCTGTGATGTACATCGACGGAACTAATCTTTAATAGACTATAACGACATGTAGAGGTCTAACTGTTTGATAAGTAAGGCTACATATTATATAGGAAGTATTCGATTACTTGTATGAATCTGGCCGTAATTTCTTGATGAATTATCATTATATTAGGCTGATAGTATATAGATGAGAGAAAGAGTAATTTTGTAATGGAACCTAATTCCCTCTTGGCTAATGTATTGTTAGTAAATTTAGGCCTAATAATAATAATATAATGTACAATAAAACACCCTCTCTGCCTTAGTGATGCTATTCTTACCCCTAAAGCTATGAGACAAATATCAAATTAGAACGAAATTATAATGTATCTTGTAAATACAAATTCTTATGGCTGATGTAATATATTAAGCACTGTGGAACACTTTAATTCCTAACAATGGTCCAAACTTCATTCGCTTTTTTATTTGTACTATACGATTATACAATTTCTATTTAGATAAAGAAATAATAATTAAAATATTAGACTAGAATTACAACTATGCTTTAATTTTATTTTATAGATGTAAACATGTATTTGTCGAAATGCTTAATTTTCGTAATCAAAGTTTTATGAAAAAGGTTAATACCAAATGCAGTATTTTTATTTTATACTCTACATCTTTGTACCCAAATAAAAGCAATAATCTAATAGGTTGTTTCATTTGCGACCCGCTCCCTGGTGCCTATAACATCAAACGAATTCACCACACGACACATAAATAGGTAGTCTTACAAAAATAAAAGCAAACCTCAACTTAGTCCTTTTGCACATTCAAATGACCAGAATTGTGGCGTGTTTACAAACAGAAACTTTATCGATCCGCCCGCAACCACAACTTCCTTTATGTTGGATAAAAC
Organism: Thaumetopoea pityocampa; assembly: GCA_017165845.1. NCBI lineage: Eukaryota > Metazoa > Arthropoda > Insecta > Lepidoptera > Notodontidae > Thaumetopoea > Thaumetopoea pityocampa. The sequence goes on along the minus strand of WUAW01013534.1, from coordinate 32,646 downwards.
AAAATGTGCCCTAACGCGGTCGATGGCAATCACTTGTAGTACTCGGTCCAAGATGGGACGACTGGGTCGCCTGGTGTGCTGTGCGTGTCTCCTACAGACTGTATTCGCTGTCAAAGTCAAAGTCGTTATGCACTCCGAACAAGACGACTCCAAGTTAGAGGAAGAAGAGGCAACCCACACAGAGGCATGGGAACACAAGAAGAAAACTATTTCCACGATATTGCCCTTTATAAAAAAACGTATACGTCCAGAGGAGAAGCAAATCGAATATGAAGACGATAAAGCTACGTCTGAAAAGCCAAGACAAATGCACCCTAACGAGATGATATTTCCTTTGATATATCGCCAGAACCATATAAACAGTATGTTTAAATTCGGAGAAAACTGGTATACTTGGTCCATTGAGAAACGCACGGACGGATCAAAGGCAGTCAATTATTATATATGCTACGAAGAGCCCAAGCACTGCGACGACGTCGGTTGGGTATGTTTAATTTTTTTAATATGACCGGCAATGGCTGGTCATAGGCCTCATCCACAAATTAGCTTCCCATAATCTACCACAATTGGCAAGCGTCTTGGAGCCACACAATAGTGTACTACCGTCAATTAAAAAATATATTGAAGTATAATTTTACATTAACTCATTGAATACATAACAATTTATTTTGAACAGGAACGCACGGACACGTTGCCGAAGTGCGCGTTCCAGATTGATTCTCTGTTACCTGACGATCGGGCCTGCCTCAACAGCTTTGGCGTCGAACCGCACGTAGGGAATGTTTGCGATGGCGCTGAACAAATGAAGGTAAAGTATGTCACGCTCACTGCCTGTGTCACTAAAAATGATTAGGAAAAAATCTAGTCAAAACGGTGTAGGGATAATAATCATAATTTTTTATCGAGACAACGACGAATAAAGTACAATAAAGTGTTAAGGTTATGGCCATAGACAAAACGTGTGTCCTTATAGTTACAACTGCTCAAACTAGGATTTTGGGCGGGTGATTCGTAGTCGTGTCTATATTAATATGAGTACTTCTGTACAGATCGTAAAACGAACCGAAAGTTCCGCATGCACATACATTAAAACGTATAATCGACAAATAATTTCGACAAATTCGAAAACAAGTCTACTCAAATGTATCTGGAGAACTAGTTGGCCTCGCTCAAGTGTTGTATTTGTACGGCGATATAAAAGACACAACTGCCGTATGCGTAGTATAAGTATCGATATCGTGTTGCGTCTCCACAGCCTCCCCTATTTAATCACTCGAACACTTATCGAGCGGTCAAACGCAGGAGGTGAAAACTAGAAGAAAATATAATGCCGTCATTGTAACGTGACAGTGGTGGTCCCCCACCACATGCAGCATTCTTTAAGTACGATACACCGCGGATTATAATATGACATTTGAATTCTCGCTTCAGATATGCAATATTGCCAGAGACATGGACGATAACTATTGGCCTCACAAGAGATTATATGGTCACCGAAACAGCTATGGAATATGTCTGCGGGATAAAATATTGTATGAGAAATCCTCAAAAGAAGCGGAATAACTAACATAGCTCAAAGAATTGCACAGCTCACAGATTAGACGAATATTGAAGCCTTAGGCTCTAGTGCTAGAATGGCGACTCCGAACTCATGATGTAGATCGACTTGACCTCAGCCTAGGTGAAGCGATGACCTGATATTAAAGTCATGTGTGATCGATGGACACAGGCGTCTTATAACCGCTCGGTGTGGCGATCATTAAAGGACGCATATAATGATGATAAAATTGTTAATACTATCTCTAAACAATATTATGTACTGTTTGATCAGCCCCGATAGAATTATGATCACATCATCCGCAGGTTGCTGAAATAGTGAGAGCGTGCGGGCCTAGGATTCGCTCACTGTGGCGTTTCGTTCGTGTCGGACGCCGCCCAGCAAACGCAGCCAAACCCGCAGACGTCAACTCACTAATCTGCGAGGATGAAGAGGAGTGTTTCCTTACCATCGAATACAGAGTAAGCAACTAAGTACATGCCACAATTTGACGAATAATAACAGTTAAGACGTGTACGCCGGTATCTGAGTACAAACCTTATTTTGTTATACGATCAGTTGAAAAGTTCAAATAATAAGGGTCACCTTATTATTTGAACTTTTCAACTTCAGACATTGCACTCAACGTTCCACCTTTTTGATTCACCTATTCCTTACAATTTGAATAGATATTATTGTCATTGTTATTTAATGTCACTACTCGCGCAATTAAAGAATGTGAGACATGACGTTTCACCATGACATTCACCTCTCGCTCTCACACCGTCGTTATCTATACTCGCACTCGCCGGCAATGATCACAAAAATTCATTTACACGTTGCGCTGCGCGTTCACTATTTGTAGTATTTTACAACCCAATGAGCCGCCACTTTTAATCCCATTCCTCAAATGCGCGCATAGTACTTAGGATTGCGCTTTGCACAATTACTTTTAAAAAGGCATATTATATTAAAATTCATATCAGTGGGCACCTACGTGCATTTCCTCATTCTACCAGCACAATATGTAGTATCATCAGCATTCTTACATTATCCTGGATGACGTAGGCCACGGTGAGATCTTGAAAAATCCACAGTGATATATAGCTAGACACAGTTATACGGTTTATGACAATTCATCTAATCTTATCTAGTTATATAATTGTATTGAGACAATCGCTAAGGTGATCTGGTCGTTGTCGAAAGCGCTCACCATCAATACGCACACCTGTATTTTACTATTGGCCACGTGGACTACTTATTATTCCTGTCTATTCTAAATTTAATTTTTTAGATACACCACGACAGAATTACCTTTTCACTGCACGAACCGACACGAGGCCAAACATTCAAGAGCGCTTTGAAACGAGAAATACAAGGCGAAGTGACAGAGGCCGCCAGAGACCACCCGCGCGTTGTGCACAGACCCAAGAAGTTGGCACGGGAAGAGGAACCACTCAGGGTCAAAAAGTTACGCGTCAAAAGCAAGAGTAAAGACGTTAAAACTAGACCAGCAAAGGAGCGAAATGATTCCGAATACGGAAATCGAAGATTAATTAAGAATAAAATAAAAATAAAAGAAGATATATCTGATGATATGTCTGAGTAGGGTTCCAGTTTCGTTGTAATTAAAGTTGAGCTCTCGGAAATATGATGGCACTAGTCATGGTGCTATGAATGAAAACGAATTTTATACAAATAAACCATAAAATACAGGCGGCTTTTTGATTTGTTTCACTAACTAGAGCACTAGTGACTGACAACCATGACCCACGGTCGCAAGGTCGTCGGCTCGATCCCGCTTCGTACCGTCGGATTATTTCATGTATGCTCTAATTTGTAGACACCAATATATTCAATGAAGAAAGAAAACTCCTTAAGGAAACCTGCATGCCGTATGGGCGTGGGAAGTCTACCAAAACACACCAGACCAGCGTAGTAAACGATGGCCTAATTCCTCTCCTGATTATTCTCCAGTATGCCATACCACGCAGTATTAAAATTGACTTATATGCCGCCGACTATGAGGCGCGATCGTTACTATTTTCTAATTGTATATAAAATGCTAATTTCTATAAAAATTTGTTACGAATACAGCTAGCTAAATATCCAAATTTAATTTTAATCAATTTCCACGTATTCCATTTATTGATCGTGTCCCTGTAGTGGAAGGGTGAATATGGACCGGGGATGATGAAGAAATTAAACTAGGTACTTGCTTAATCAACACTGTATTATACAAAACTAATTATTTAAATCATATAAAGTTTCGCTTATCGACGACTCAATTGTTTTTTATATTTTTTGAACTTAAGGTCTTTCTGTTGCTGTTATTTATTCATATCAGTGAAAAACTGTTTATAATCAACATTTGCGTAATTGAACGGTTCTTTATCTCCGTCCTTCTTGAAAGTGTTATTCGATAAATCTTTTTTCTTAGAATTCATCAGAACTCCCTCGTTCGAGATTTTTCGCTTGCGTTGTTGCGTATTCTGTAGTGCGTCGGCATCGCTGTTAGTAGATACGCCAGGCATCAAATTACTATCGTCCTCGTTCTCGATTTGCATCTTAGCATGATGTAGTTTATCGAGTATTTCTGTTTGGATCATTTCGTTGCCTTTTCCAATAGCTTCCACTTTAGCTTCCCTCTCAATGCACTTTTTCATGTCGTCAATCTGTGAAAACATAGTTTGCTTTACACGGTTTTGAAGCGTTTTACTGATTAGCAAGTGGCAATGGAGGGGGTTACACAGCACGCTGAACACAATCGAAGGGACAGAAAGATTTCAGAGTCGGCGCCACGGACCTCCGATGGACCGACGACCTACGGAGTCGCGGTTAATCATTGGACGATGGCCGAAATCCATTTAATACAGCACTTTGTGATGGCACACTTGAGAGGATGTTTTCAGATTGATAATTATGATTATGAACGTGTGAAAACTACTGCTACGCCGCTGCAACGATACGTACCTGAGCCAACAAACGGTATTTCTTGTATCTTTCGTAAGGTGGAATGAACAGTTTGGCGTCCACGTTCAAGTCCGAAACCTAGAACAATGCAATGATTCATATTATTATAACGTAATCTCACTTGATCAACTTTATTAACGTTTAAATTGTATGCGTGCGTGTGCGTGAGCGAGCGAGCGCGCGTGTGCGTGCGTGCGCGCGCATGTGTGTATGTATATAACAAAATATAACTCACAACGCATTCGTTGTCGTTTTTTGCGGTGTTGGATGTGAACAGTTCGATGTCGGGCTGGGCGCCATAGAAATTCTGGTCTTCAAGCAAAATCGCAGCCTGGTCCAAGTTTATGGCGCTATCCTCACTATAAGCATAAAGTTATAATATATTCAACAATCGGGTGAGTGGTGTTTATAACATACAAACTTAAGTATTTCATTATGATTTAACACAAATTTGATTTTACGATTCTAGTTGAAATTCTTCGTAATGGCTAATTATCTTAAACTGAAATTTGTCCACACCAGGTAATGTAAGGTTTCACACAAATACATGTGTACATGTACACGTGAACGCACGTACACACACAAGCGCTTATTCGCTCGCATACTCGCCCAAACGCACAGTCATGCACGCGCACGCACACACACACACAAGTACGCATGCACGTACGTACGCGCTCGCGTCCATATATAAACACAAATTTCTATACTCCTGTATCCATTCGCAGGAGTCTTCTATATTTCACTTACTCTCAAATAAAGCTCAATCGTTCCTTTTACATAAAATATCTTCTCAGTTCAATAAACAAAGTATAAAGGTATTCTAAATCAAACTAAAAAAAAAAAACACAAATTTCTAAATAAATATTTTGCTCATCGAATTATAACCTGCCTTTACGTGAAGTAGATCCTCAATAGTTTCTACTCCAGGACCTGGCAACACTATACCGTGCAGTTGTGTCAAAATGTTTATGGTTTACCTGAATTCAGGAATATATGAGAGATCGTGCATGTTGTAAGTCTGAGGCACGACGGCGCTCATGCCATGGATGCCTGTCGGCATTTGATACAGTTGCGGCTCAACCGGCAACTCGCGACACTGCACACAAACGATAGAAAATTTACAAATTGGATGCAGGAAAGGGCCCCGAGTAAATACTGCGGCAGCTGCTGCTGGGTCGTTTAAGTACAATATTTTAAGAACAGGGTAAAAAGTGAAAATTTATAGGTATATCGGACATTATAAATAAAGGAGACCCTATCTAAAAATATTGCTTTTTCAATATAGCTATTTAAATCATTTTAACATTTTTCTTATGTCAGTATCTTAAAAATAAAGTACCAGCAATATTGTTATTTCAGACAATTATTGACATAATCTAGCTATACAGCTACATATATTTACATACGTAAATAATTAGATATTTTACCGATGTCGCTGTTAAGTCAAAAGTACAAATTTTTTGAAGTGTCATTATTTCATCAATGTACAATATTTAGAGAACACACCGGTTAACTATTACCGATGTAGACCATATGTGAACCAACTTCGGGATATAGGCACCAGTACATCATCTTAATGCTTAAATATACCTATTAATTCCGAATTTAGTCATATACTCGCATTTTGTCGACGCATTTCCGACCAAACAAGGTACAAATATGAAGACGTCACGATGTTTTGCTTCACCGAAATCAAGTTATAAATTCTCTTCAAATTCAAATAGATTACCTATTTTTTTAATTTCTATACCTATGAAGAGGTAACAAGACTTGTAAACACTGAGTTTGTATGAGTGTAATTAATCTAATTTATTTACGATCTACATTGTAGACATCTATGTACTAAACAGAGAAGGAAAATTTCGTGAGGAAACCTGCATGCCTGCATGGATGTGTGAATCTTAACTAGGCCTGCATAATAAAGCCTAATCTCTCCTGATCAGGGGACATCCGTGACCCTATAGTGGGGACGAATATGGACCGGAGATGATGATGAATAATTCTCAAGTTGTATTTGAGGCTTCCTTATAGTCTTGTTACAGGACGAGAATACGCATCACGTATTTGTAAGTCTGTTCAAACCGCTAGAGTCGTTGCATGGACGCTTCTCACTTACCGACAAGATCATTCTGTGTATGGTGATGAGGTTTTGCCTAACGAACGGTGGCATCGGGTTGCAGCACGCGTTCACGCCCTGAACCTCGCGCGGGAGCAGTTCGGCGAGAGTCAACAGCATATGGTTAGGGAGAAGATACCTACACAAACAAACGCATTGCTTTCTATATGCGATTAGCACTGTCGCTGTGCACATCTGGGCAGACAATATTGAAGAGGTATAAAAACCTGGGAAGAAAAATTAAACTTAAGGAAAATTTCACTTCTAACTTTCGTCCCTCCAAAAACAGTGGTCACTGCCACACAGAAACGGCGCAGAATGGTGGTAATTCTGCGATAACAGAACTTAATTAAATTTAGTCTCTCCGTATTTTTTCCAATGTCAAACGCCAAAACGAGATAGCTATCAGTTTATTGCTGTCAGTTTCGTTTAGACACAAAGGCAAAATATTTAGACGCAATCTTGGAACACACGGACTAAAAATATGCAAAAACGCAACATATTTGAACTGTTTAACAGAAATGTACGTCGATACTCGCTATAAATGTTTGCTATCTCGTTTGGCGTTTGACATTAAAAAAAGTTAGGGAGATTTAGTTAAGTTCTCTTACAACAGAATTAGCACCAATATGAATGTTATATGGTCTAGAAACTACACAAGTTGATTCTTTTAGTGATTCTGCATAAACGATTTTAAAGCTCCCACTATAAGAAAACAAAACTGTATAGAAAAACTGAAATAATTTACAAGCAGGAAAATTGTTTAATCTTAGTAACTAAATATCAATATTTTCTATACATTTTTGCTATGTGAGATGAGATTATAATTTCCGATATAGCTCTGGGGGCAGGGCTTGAAAAAGTTCGTAAAGGTGGTTTCAGTTTTCTCGTTTTTAAATGAAAAACTTTCTCCTAGCAAAGTCCCAAATTGCGAAAAAATAAAGTCGGGACCAAAGAGTACGATGATGTAGGGTTTTAAACTGATACTCGTTTAGAATACTCGTATTAACGTACTTATTCTTAAAAACGCATAGGTCTTGAGTCATCTTTTAACTGAAATTTTGAAATAAGCTAGGTCGACTTTCTTGTTTTTACGCTGATTTGTTAAATTTTAATTTTGGAGAGTGATATTTTATGGGAAGATCGCTGCCGCTACTCCATAAGGGTTCATTGTATTATTTTAAATGATATGTACAAATTGACTTTTGATATAATTTTAATTGATTTTTGGAGACTGATTGCTTCACTGGCATCGACCCTGTTTTCTGTGCCGATTGTTCCCGGATTCTAATCCTGGTAGGGACAAACTTTGTGTGATGAGCACAAATGTTTGTACTAGAGTCATGGATGTTTATCTATATTAGCATTTATCTATATAAGTAATTATAGTTTATCTAGTATCCATGCCTCAGGAATCCTAATTTGGGGCTAGATCAATATGTGTGAAAAATATGTCTATGATATTATATAATATGTATATAATATAATATAATTATAGTATATAACAGACAAATCAATAAATACACCAATATTACGATTATAATGTTTATTTTTCAAAGGTTATAATTTTACTTAAATTAAATTATACATCCTTATTGACTTAAAAATAATTATTATTGTAAATACATTTTATTTTGTAGTGAAATATAAATTCTTATAAAAAAGGCCCGCAATTATAGAGGTATTTTAAATTGACAATATCATTATATTATTATAGACATATTTTTTTAAATGTGGTGGCTCTTTTATTCCAAAGACTAAAATAACATAATGGTGCTAATTCTGCCGTAACAGAACTAAACTAAATTTAGTCTCTCCCTATATTTCTCTACTGTCAAACGCCAAAACGAGATAGCAACATTTATAGTGAGTACCGACCTACATTTCTGTTAAACGGTTCAAAAAAATGTTGCATTTTTGCGTATCTTTAGTCCGCGTTCCAAGATCGCGTCAAACTCTTTTAATTTTGACGTGTCTAAAAGAAACTAACAGCGCCAAAATTGTAGGTATCTCGTTTTGGCGTTTGACATTAGAAAAATAAAGGGAGAGACTAAATTTAGTTAAGTTCTGTTACTGCAGAATTACCACCATTATGTGTCAGTCTATTTAATTTTAATAATATACATAGCGATATTCAGCAATCGCTACTCTCTCCAAATAATGAGATTATTCTAAAAAATAATTGCACAATTCTCAACAATACTATGTAAATAGAAAAAAATTGTTCACTTAATGTTTATGAAAAGACGCTTCCCAGAAAATACCAAATTTGAAGAAAATATAATAAGATTTTTATGTACAGATAATAATCATAAAATATATTGAATGTCGAAAGTGCTGTTATATATTAAACATTTATACTATAACAGACCTGTGAAAAAATATAGGCTCAAACATATTTTTATTT
>WUAW01013534.1:223-11391 GCA_017165845.1 Thaumetopoea pityocampa | reverse complement strand
AAAAAAACTACCAGATGACGGACGGACCGACGTACAGACGAACCTACTTGCGAAAGAAAATGCGTTTGTGTCAGTATATTAACCTCTTCAACGGGTCAACAGCTCAACCGATTTATAATCTGGCGAGAACGTAAATATAACACAAAGCGGACAAAGAATCATCATCGCTATCATCAGTTATTGTGGGTGGGTGGTTACAGCTAGTTCATTTATATTACCTACCTATAAAAAACTTGGTAATATAGCTTTTTTTATTTTCGTTTGAATATTTAAACTACAAATGTTCTATGCTAGTAAAAATATTTTAGTTGCTGAAAACAGGCATCTATATTAAGGCAAGTCGGCCTTTTCTGCATAGTTCAGCAAAGATGACAATTTAAAAACTTCTATACTATTATAAAATTGTTAAATGTCGAATTTTAAAAAATCATAAAGATATTTAATAACAAACTACTCAGATCGACTAATTAAGGGCTTCTGAAACCGAATCCGTCAATGTTTGTTTGTTCGGGATTCATGCAAAAACTAGCTGGTAGATTTTGATTAAACTGTTACAGACTTAAAGGTACTATTCCGACTTAAACAGAAAACCGACATTCACGCGGGCGGAGCCGCGTGCAAAAGCTAGTATTTAATATACTTACACTTGGGTTTGGGACTAGATTGATAGTATCCTTGTACGATACTTTAGCGTAGCATAACGTTCCTCGACATTTGAATGAATATTTTACCATACCAGACCGTACTGTTGTCTCTAAGCGGTGAAATTTATCCCGGTTACCTTTAAATAAGATAACAATGTCCTGTTTGTTGCCTGCGTCTTGTTACTCCGCAATTTTAAACCAATTGCCGTTCGTTTGTACCATTTATATTGTATATTCAATTCATTTGTGCAGCGAGCGTCTGTGAAGTCGGTAGCGTATGTATGTATCCATGTCCCTACCCTAACTGCCTTCAATATTACCAGAGAAGTATTTTGAGGAAAAAATATGATATTACCAATAGCATCGGCTGAATGTAAAGGCAATATTAGAATGTTAACTTAAGACAATAGGTTTCAGATTGCTGTTATTTTATTTAAGCAGCTGTACTTGTGTCTATAAGCAGTGACCTACCTATGATGACTAACAGTGCCAAAAAGTAGACACCCGTGCACCTGGTTCATAAATACGAGATCGATTAGCGAGGGCGATGGAGCAGCATATGCTTAAGGGCTTCCCTTATAAATATAATCCGAAATGATGATATCCATAAAAAATCGAAATCACCAAGATAACATTTAGACTCATTAAAGCCAGCGGGCCAATTATACGGTCGGAATTCAGTCGTTTTTGCGAAGCGTGGTTACGCAAAACATTTTTTTACCTTTTGACAGAAAGGTACTCGCTAAAAATGTTTGATATCTCGTTTTGGCGTTTGGCATTAGAAAAAAATAGATAAATTTAGTTAGATTGTGTTACAGCAGAATTACCACCAATATTAATATTATCTACTCAACAACAGGTGGCACTACCTCTTTCCGTGAGAAGATATCACATTGCCACGGAATTCACAAAAGCATACTTACCGAAAGTAAGATATATACATATTTTTTCGCTTTTATACTAATGTTTATATGTCGTTTTCATATTCTTGCACACTTTGGCATTGTGAATTTGTGACACGTTACACTACTAGCGTGATTGTAAAGCAGCAGAGAGCGAAACTGTATACGTAGTTGACTTGTGTACATTTTTGATAAAATCTTCCGCATTTTTGACATTTTCTAGCGGAATTCGTACCTTTATAAATTATAATCATAATAATCAAAGTTGGTGTTAAATCAATATGCATATGGTGCTGTTGGGTGTGGAATTCTAGGTTACGAGAGTGCGGATGATTTTTTTAATACGCTTTCCGATCGTTTTTTCGGCCATGGCTACCATTTGAACTCCTAATAGTTCGAGCGTTGGTGCACCCGAAGATGGCTTATGTAGCCGATCCTCGGAGCGAATTTTCGCGCACAGTGCGGGCACGTGAGCACGCCGCTTATATAGTTATAGTTGATGTTGACAAGCCTTTTTCTCATCGCGCTTAGCATCAAGGTCAGCTTTCTACATTGGTCCTCGAACTCGTGAACTCGCTTCTTCACAATCCCGCACCATTCTGAACGTTGTGTCGCCAAACCTTCCCATAGAGGGGGCTCAATGTTGCATCTTTTCATGTGTTGCTTCTGAACTTATTTGTATCGAAGGAGTTGTCCGCTATGTTTTCGCTTACCTTCCTCTAGTTCAGAGTAAAAAATGCGCTTCGTCACTCTTTTCTCCGCCATACGTGATAAGTGATCGCACCACCGAAGTTACCGACGCATTAAGTAGGCCTCAATGCCACCGACATTGGTTTGTTGCAGAACTTCAGTATTTCACACTCGGTCGGACCATCTGATCTTTATTATGGTATGAATGCATTTGAAAGGTGGAAACGATCCAGAGTACGAATGTGATGTCGATACACACACCACGGCTCGAAGGAGTACAAGAAATTTGGCAGCACAACTGCCATGTAAACTGAGATTTTAATGGCCAGCTTTAGATCGTGGGAACAGACGACCTTGGAACGCAACTTCCCAAATTCTGCAGCTGCAGCACTGATCCTGCTGTTGATTTCGGCATCAAGGTCACAATTGGATGTTATAGTGCTCCCCAGATAACGAAATTTATCGGCCTATTTCAGCACATCCTCATCAAGCTTAATGTCCAGTGTCTCGCGACCATGTGTGTCTAAGGACATCACCTCCGTCTTTTTGACACTGATCTACAAGCCGAACTTGCAGCATACCTTGTGGTAAACGGACATAAGCTTTTGCAGGCCATCTGGGGATTCTGCCACAAAGCACAAGTCATCAGCATAGATGATCTCTGTGATCAGTGCGTTCGAGACTTTAGAGCCTGTCTTAAGTCTGGCCAAGTTGAAAAGACTGCCGTCTGTACGATAGCGGATACGAACTCCCTCGGATAACCAAAACAGAGTTGGTTTGCAGAACCTCCCCGACTACTACTGCAAAGTACAGGACGAACAGTGTGGGTGCTAGGACAAACCCTTGTTTCACGCCACAGGTAACGAGGAAAAAATGTGCCTGTTCACCGTCTACGGAGACGCAACACTGCATATTGTCATGCAAGAGTCTAAAGTCTCAGAAACTTCTCCGTACACCCCAGCTTTCCTAGCACCATCCAGAGAGCTTCACGGGACATACTGTTGAATGCTTTCTCCAAGGCAACAGAGATACAACTGGCGACCCTGTTCTCTATTTTTCTTGCAGTTGATGCACGGAGAAAATAGCTTCACAAGTACCTCGGTCAGGTCAGGCGTCTGACCTGACCGAGGTACTTGTGAAGCTAAATAGGGCTGCTTTGTCATCCTGGGTGCTACCTATCGCTGTGTTATCTGCACTGTCGCCCCAAATCCACAGTGCAATAACGATTGTGGCGTGTACTCACACCCCCAGGATCGCCAATGTGCAGGAAATCAGACAAAGTCTAGTTTGCATCAGGGCAAACCTCTCCACGTCATCCGACTTTCCGTTATCGGAGTCTATTTGACGGAAGCGGTCAAATGCGTTGGATATTTTGAGGTGCAAGCGTTCATACACACGTAAGCGCACGCACTCGTTCTCCCCCTTCCCGATTCAGTGGAACGGAAAACTGTTACGACTGAAGGAGAGGTCAGATGATGCGTTTGGCCGATGTTACTATACGCCCTCTAACGTCGCTCTAGGCCATCCATCTTGCTTTGTTGAATCGCCGAGTCCGCCAAACCCTTTGCATATCTGTGGTGGGTTGCCTTTCTCACCGAATCAGACTTCATGCGCTTTACGGGAGGGATCCGCATTAAACTTATCTACTAAGGTGACAAGCCCTTCGTCCAGGTTTAGCCCGTGAGCCAACACGGTTTGCCGGAGTGTGGCCGCTGCACGCATCAGAGCTACTTGGAGCCACTGGAGAGTTTACGGGAGAGAGTTTANTCACCGAATCAGACTTCATGCGCTTTACGGGAGGGATCCGCATTAAACTTATCTACTAAGGTGACAAGCCCCTCGTCCAGGTTTAGCCCGTGAGCTAACACGGTTTGCCGGAGTGTGGCCGCTGCACGCATCAGAGCTACTTGGAGCCACTGGAGAGTTTACGGGAGAGAGTTTATTTTTTTTAATATCATTCAAGTGAATATGTAAAAATTATATTCGCTTAAAGCGCAGTTTTATCCGCGATATCATTTGCCCTAAACTTATGTTGAATACAATAGGATCTAAAATCAAATACATATTTGATTTAACGTTACGGTCAGTTGTATTTATGGGGATTTAAGCATTATTGGGTTTTCTTTACTATTTAAATTTTACAAGTAACATAAAATTATTCACTTGGTCAATATTTAGTATGTTTTTATGTCTATCAAATTCGGATTTAAATTTTATTAATATGTATATGGAAATATAGAAAGATTTTTTTTAAATTTGCCTATAATTTCTTAGATTATTTCATTTAGGTTTATGTATATTTTTTTAGTTAGTTTCCTTCTGTTACATTTTAAGTATACCACTTTTTAGTGATTTGAGGTAAAGTCCCGCAAATTAAAGCAACAAATAAATATCGTAAGTATGCACCAAGGCTGTAAGGACACATTAGGCTATAAGCACAAACTTCCTCTCATGTATTAAAATGAAACATGTTTATAGTGCAATCATTCATTTAAAGATTGACACCCTACAATATTATTGAATAATAGCAGACCTATAAGATCGTCACCATTACACAAAGGAATTGGCTACTCGAGGTCTAAATTGGAAAATCAAAGCGAAACATGAAGGTCAAAGCGCACAATATTGGACAGGAGTCATTATTCTATTGGTTCCGAAATATAATTATAAATAATCATTCATAGAAAACGATATAATATTATTGCGATTGTAAATTTTAAATTGAAATCGCAAAGCAGTTACCACTTTGTTTTTAGGAAAGTCATGTCAAGATCATTATCATATTTATCTCTATTAAGTCTCATATACGTTTAAATAAATTAAACTGTGTAAAGAATTCAATTAATGGATACTAGAAATATTATATATATATGGGTAACATAAACATTAATCAAACCTTTTGTAACCATGACAACAGGTTCACACTATTGCAGGAGTTGTTTCAAATTATTTGATAAAATGTGACGTTTCAATATCAGAATACAAATTTTTATTATAAGCACTACTCAAGGGCTGTCACACTATTACTCGCTTCCTACTAATGCTACAAGAACCGGTTAAAGAATACACCAGGATAATGGACTGCAACATTGCCCAGTGACACAACCAACATGTATTGCGATCTCCAAGCATGGGGATTATGGCCATATGACTAATTGATCATGATGCTTACTAAATCAACTTATCGAAGTATTCAATAAGAATAAATTAATTATAAACTCTTCAGTTTTAAGGTTACAAACGGAAGTGTCCCCAATACAATTATTTTATACTAGAACAAGTCTTGCAACCGTGATAAGAATATTTACTGTCAGCGATTTAGTTAATAAATGCTTTATGTTGCATTTTGTAGTAATTATGTACCGAGCAGTTTTATTTTTTATCCAAAAGAACATGCCTTATCTCTGAATGCATTTGATGTACATAAGTAACAAAGACATTGTTCAAATCCACTTGGACTAGCCCATATGAATCACGGTAATAGTTTAAAGAGTCCACATGAGAGGAATTTCACTTTTTAATGTTATGGTTTGCATACAAAATACCCATGACAGATTAGTAATATTACTCCAATTTGAGAATTATGCTGAGAATTGAATTGTTATGATTATAGTTCCTGTAAAGATGTAGACATATCAATATAATCTAATAAGAATATTGTGCAGTTCACTGTAAATATAGTGAATATTAAAGGTAAGCTCAGACAATTCAGAAACTTTACATACTATGATACAAGATCTTGCAACTGCAAGTAAAGACGTTGGTTTAACTATTAATAGATTGAAAACTAAATTAATGACTAACAGAAATGAAGAACCAGTTACATTAGAAGGTGAAGAAATTGAATATGTAACATCATATGTGTACTTAGGACAGCTCCTCTCAATGAAAAACCAAATGCAACAAGAAATTGAACATAGAATCACAAACTCTTGAAAGAGATTTTAGTCATTAAAGGGCATAATAAAAAACAAGCAATACTCCATCTCAGTCAAAAGGAAATTATTTAATACCTGTATCCTACCCATTCTTGCGTATGGATGTCAAACTTGGGCAACTAACCAGAGAACCTTCAGAAATTTGTTTTCTGCCAAAGGAGCATGGAGAGGAGTGTACTGGGTTACACTAGAAGAGACAGAAAACATGCTATAGATCTAAGATTGGGTCACAAAATGGGAGGATGTGGCCACAAGAATCAAAAGACTAAAGTCGAGGTGGACAGGCCATAAGAGAAGAATCTAAGTGTAAATGGTCAAAGGTGCTAACGGAGTGGGAAGCTAAAGGTGCTAACGAGGAAGACAGCACAAGAGATGGTGCGACGAGGTTCAGCAAACTGCTGGTCCAATGTGGCATAGGGTGGAACATGATCGAGCAAAATGGAAAGCGCTGGAGAAGGCCTTTGTGTCAAAAGTACACATTGACTGGGACTGAAGTGCAGAATAATTTTAAACTATCTATTGTATTTGTAAATTGGTCAATTAATAAAGGCTTTTATTATTATAAAGGTAAGCTAGTGGTGCTGTAGTCTACAAGTTTATTCATCCCAAAATCTACTATCTGCTGTTAAATAACATGTACCACAATGTAGTATCAAATGTGGGTTAAGGTAAAGTTCCGTTCTAAACTGCTGAAAGAGCTCTAATGATGGATGTTTTTCCTAAACACGGATTAAAAATAAAAAGTATTACAATTTTTGTCTTTATATTTAGGGGCGGATCTATATAAGGGGTTTTTGGGCTGCAACTCAAGGCTCCGTAGATATAAATGGCCTCTAGCTCCCATTGAAGACAAATTGGACAATATTGAGAATATAAAAAAAATCTATAATTCCATTTTGTATTCATGGGCAACAATGTCAAACTATAGACTAAATCATTTATCAGTTCTTTCCATAAATTGTGATTTAACAAAGGACAATGTGATGAGTAAATAAAAGAATTTGCAGCACAAAAATACAAAATGGTTGCTTTATAATTTATATAACATTACTGCACATAACCTGTTGATTTCTTCTGCAATAATGTCTTACAGTTGCCGTTTGTGTGTCTAATTAATATTAAATAAATAAAATATCTTTTTTTTTCATTTACTATGTACCTAATACATTCTCGAAAACAGTTTTTTGACAAATTGGCGATTAGTTGATTGATTAGGCAGATCCCTAAGTAGTATTAACTCAGAATTTTACAAACTCATGGTTCATCCCTGTTCATATTAGCATCATTGAATATCTAAATTGGGGCTTGCTGTTATTACAAGGAATGTGATTTGAGGCAGGTTTAGTTGACAAAATTTAAGCTATTAGTAGATATTAGTAATTCAAGAGATAGTTATTCAAGAGGTAGATATTACTAGTTAGTATTAGTAATGGTAGGAACTTTTAATCAATATTAAGAAGTACAGAAAAGAAATTATTTTAACAAGTTATTATTAATAATTTGGTTTTGATTAAATATCTATCACATGACATTGTTATTTAAAACTATCAAGAAAATGATAAATTCTTTAAAAAAAGTTTGTTAGTTCCTGACAATTTGCACTAGGTTAGGTTAGAAATATGACCAAAAACAGATGATTCATGCATAACAATCATAATGAGGCAAGCAAGTGCCAGATTCGAACACACAATGATTAATATGCATTAATAATTAATATTATGCAAACTCATGCCAATTTACACTAAACTATGTTAGATTCTCGCTTTTTGCTGACCCTTGCTTGAAATTTATAACTTTTATGGTACAAAATTTATTAATGTTTAATAATTTTTATACTATATACCCAATACCTAATATAAATTTTTACACTATAAAAATTATTTATTAAATATAAATCTGCCCATATCACAAAATTATAAAACTATCCTCCTGTGTTGGTAATACTGATAAAATATTTTTTTTTCATATTTTATTTAGTAACCTAACACATATATTATTCTTAGGATTATATGAAGTCACTTTTAGCATACCCTCTTAAAAGTTAAATAAATAGAAGGTTATCATTTTAGCTTCAGAATAAAAAAGAACATACGGCCTCAACTTCATAGCAGGTAGCTCCGTGGACAGTATATGGTTTGATTGTATGATCACATTTTCACTTAATTGGCACGCTACAACATTGAAATCTGTGAATGTTTTAAATAGATCATATGAACTCCCAGCAGATAAAATGTTTGAAGAGTTTACTGTTTTTTGAACTGTTATATACCCACCCTGTAACAAAATACAAAAAATTAGTACTGTATATTTTAGCATACATATATGTTTACACCGCTGCCTACTAGCCTAGTATATTCCATAGCTGGTTCTCAGAGCACCCACAGAAAGAGATGGAGTGACTCTATTATTATGCCAGCACCACAGCAATCACACATGGCTCAATTCAATAATTAAATTTCAGCAAAGGAGACATTATTTATGATGATTTACTATAAAGAATGTAGAATATAATAATTATATGCATAATTTTTGCATATCAAAAATATGAAGGTAGTTGTTAATAGTATTAACCCTTAAGTTTTAATGAACATATTTTTAAATGTTTTACCATTGTAAAATTGAAAGAAAAAAATGGATCATGATGTTTCAATATGCATGTAGTCAAATCAAATCTTACTTTTGTATCTTCCGAAGTATGTCAATAGTGCACAGTTGAAAATATTAATTTTATTATTTCAGACAGAGAAACACCATATAACTATTCCAATTAAACAAATAATAATTATTAAATTCAATTTATTATGACAACCAGGGTCATAAAACCGTCAGGGTCAAAAAATCAATGAAGAACTCTTAATAGTTCACATGTTATGAAGCTATTACCATTTACAGATTAAAAGGGATTTAAAATATATTGTTATACTCAAAACACACTAGCAGAATCAAGCTGAAGCATATAACTATCACGATAAAAAAATTTTGTTTAGTTGATTCTTGAAATTACATATTCAAATTGCAAATGTGCACTCATTACATATCCAGGAAAATGATATTTCACTCAAAAACCATATGGTTACATAAAGTTTTTCAAAAAGTTTTTATTTTTGTTCTAAAACTATGATTTCTAGGAACTTTGTAAAATCAAACATATTTTATATGGATACCTTCCAAAATTATAGTTTTCAAGGAACAAGCAAAGTAATGATAGATCTCCAGATCATGGTCATTTTTAGTGCATAATTTTCAATCATCTTTTTGTTTGTCTTTGTACACTTAAAAAAATTGTGCATTTAATTGTGTTAAACTGGTGTCCAATAACAGTATTATGTTGTATTCTTTTATTTATGGTTCTACACTTTCCAAAAGAGTATGTCATTTTTAATGAGGATTCATTGCAAATATAGTATTGTAAATATTAATATTTATATAGTTAGAGTAGATCTTTTGGAATTTGATCTTTTGACAATAAATTGTGATGATGTGTGATTTCCATTTTGGTCATTGGTATCAGAAATTTCCAGGTAATTTTATGAGTTGATGATCTACCAGTGTGAGTTGTCAAAATAATTATGAAGATTGTTATTCCCTATACAGAGGGAAATACATTTACTGTTTTCATGTTTTGTTAATCTGATATGGCATTAAAATCATTCTGTATACCTTGTTATTATGTGACAGGGTTGCCAAAAAAACTTAGTGTCATTAGCAAACAATGAAAAAGGAGACCCCAGTTTGATTTTTAGGTGTAAAAATATAAAAACGATAATTTTTTACATTAGGGCATCCTGGGATTATTGATTTGAAATAAATTTTAATCCATCGAGGACCATTGGATGTAGTAAATTTTAAAAGCCCCACTTGGGGCAATCAACCAGTGTTTATTACTTTTTTATTTAGTGGCATTCACCAGCTGCTCCTGAAGCATGCTCACTTCACTCACTCAGCTTGTACGTGTCCATGCTCCTAATATCAACCTAACATGTTCCTCCTCACTTCGCTCATTGTTGCACCTATTTTTGACCATTTATTATGTGATTTTGTCCTTAATGAAGATTTTAACACCCACAACTACATAAAGTCATAAGTAAACATGGTGGCTTCCATTATAATGTGATTTAAAGATTTTAAATATTTTTTCTCTAAAGTGGTTGAATTGCCTCAAATGGAACTTTTAAAATTTACAATAGCTGTGGTTTCTTAAATCTCTCTCTATTCGGTTCTCTATTGATTAAAATTTATTTCAAGACTATAAGCCCAGGCTGGCCTAATATAAAAAATTAGCATAAAAAATCAAGCCCCATGTGCCCCCAGCACTATCCACTGATAAAAATGTATCTCCAAGACGCCAGTCAACTATGGCTGTTATGACAAATCCATCCGTTTAGGGAAGACCAATATAATAGATATTGGCAGTTGACTTCAATAAGAATATAACTTCATGATAAATTAGTACAAAGACTACAATACGCTACATAATACTATAATATGCTATAACAAACGAGTTCCGTTAATATGGAATGCAAGGTAGGCAATAGGTTGTAGTGATTGCAAACGAATTTACAGGCTCTCTTAAAAATTCTGTCTTTAAATATTCCAGTTAATACTGAAAATGGTTAATGTAGAATTAATAAATACGCGATGTATGAAAAATATCAGTTTGGTGATGTACAGAAGAAAAATACAGCATGGTTGTTGTCAATATAGTTAAAAAAGTTAAAAATGAAGTCGCTGAATCACATACCTGGGTGAAAGATGTTAAATGCGGGTAAAACTCAGGCGCCTCAGGATTAAGAACGGAATTCATATTGATAAATTTTAACTTAAAACTGAATGCCAAATAAAGTGGGTAAACTAACACGATCTCTTTAAGATTGATTATGAAGACTAAAACTCAAAGACATGAAGACAATCATAGAACAAGACCACAGAGTACATTTAAGGATAGAGACCACAGTCAATGAATTAGCGACATTAGCGGTACCTGACGTTTATCA
>WUAW01013526.1:17923-29455 GCA_017165845.1 Thaumetopoea pityocampa | reverse complement strand
TGTCTAACACTACTAAACCACGAGTGCATTAAACATATTAATATATTGCCTTATTACACTTATAATCAAGATGTAACAGGTTCGAATGTTAGTCCTGTTAACACCGGTTCAGCGTAGAATGAAAGCTACGTGATGAAATTTGTATGCTTGCAAGGGTGTGTGAAGTATACCGGCCTTCTCGCCTCACCCCCCGTGAGGGGAAGTCAATGTCTAATGTTACAGCCATATGTGCATAGACAAAGACTTAGATATCGATGGTAGAAAGAAAAAGTTGTCTAAGCACCATTTTGATCGGCAATCGTTTCAAAATCTTTAGTATTTATTTGCGAGTCCTTTGTTCTCGCTCTGGGTTTTTGTTTCGCAGTGTTATGTAATGACTGAAGTACGAGTGGATCTTTCTTTATCTTTCTGATCGATTATCTAACGTAGACCTATTTGTAATTCAGACACAAACAAGTCTTGTATATTGTAGTTAGGTTAAGCTATAATAATGTTTATCTACGTTTGACGCTATAAAAATGTACGCTTTCTGGTGAAATACAGTATATTATTATTATTAGAACCGCTTTTGCTTGAGCTCTCGTACCGTAACGGCGGCTACTAAAACAGGGATTAAGCTCTGTCTTCAATTCTAGTGGACAGATTTTGATGAAACATGCCGTAGTAATAGTTTAACCAAAATCTACCCGCTGGTTTTTGTGTGAAGCCCGAACAAACAAACATCAATGGATTTGGTTTCAGAAGCCCTTAATAAGTCGATCGGAGTGATTTGTTATTAAATATCTTTGATTTATGAAAATTTGATATTTAACAATTTTATAATAGTATAGATTCTCTTTCCATGTAAGCAGGTGGAAAGTATAAAGTTATTATCTCAGCACTATCCAAAGGTGGGCCGACAGAGAGAATGCCTCGGGCAGTAAGTCCGCCTTTACACATTGTGTAAGAACTTTAATAAAATAAATATATAATTAATTTTGCTCGTCGTAGGATACGTGTTGCGTTTTCCCTCGTATGGCTGTGTGTCGATCAGACGGTAGGCGGCGATGGCGCAAGCGAGCGATCTTACGTGCGATTTGTATCCTGCCTACCCCTATATGTGTGTGGGCGTCCGTAGTGATTTTCACATTCATGTATACATTGCTGTTATGTGTTCAGTGAAAGTGTCTTGATGTTATCTGTAAAAGGACATGTACGATAGATAATTTACGAATCACGAATATAACTTGAAATAGAGACTTGCCGTCGAGAGCTCGCAAGTTAAAGTATTCTTTTTCGTGCAATTGGATTTTTAAACTTATGTGCGTGTTATATGCATGTTAAAATCCAATCGCCCACTATCATATCAGCCCACAGACGTTCACTGCTGGACATAGGCCTCCTCTAATGATCGCCACACCGAGCGGCTATGAGCCACCTGCGTCCACCGGTTGCCCGCGGCCTTCATCAGGTTATGGGTCCATCTAGTTGGGAGTCTACCGGCACCACGGCTCTTTCCAGTTCGGGTCGCCCCATTCCGGCAGTTTAGGACCCCAACGCCCATCCGCCCCGCGAGCTATGTGCCCCGCCCATAGTTAAACTCTACCAAATCACATTCCTGTTAAAGGGAGGTCTGTCGCCCAACAAATATACCCTATACCCTATCATTGGAACAAACTTGTAAAACCAACAAAAAGTACCCCTTCTTGGTAGGTGAAATTCTATCAGGATTTTGCCCCTGGATTCTTCTGATTATGCATCCATTACGACTTCTTCAGGGTTTAAATGTTAAACTATTACTATTGGTTCCGTTGAATGACATGTCAAAAATGTCCTAATAACATTTATTTACTAACTTTTGCCCGCGGCTCCGACCGCGTGATTCACGGTTTTCTGCTACATGGGAAATCCCAAAAGAATCACAGATTTATAAAAAGCATTAGAATCATTTTTACTTGAGCTCTCGTACGGCGACTACTTAAATGGGGAGCAAGCTGAATCTTCAATTCTACTGGACCGATTTTGATGAAACATGCTGCGTTATTTAAGTCGGAATAGTATTCTTAAGACTGTAATGGTTTGATCAAAATCTACTTGCTGGATTTTGCGTGGAGCTCGAACAAAAAACGCCCTGTTGGCTGCAAATATTGCGTATATGAGTTCAAAATACTGACTGCAATATAATTCATAAAGAATTTCAATGGCTTAAGAAACGTACTCTGATTGTAATTATGGCCCGCACTTTAAATGGATCCGTTTCAAATTAATGATGTATTTGACTGATTGATTTCAACCGACGTGAACGGCGCCAGTTAACATACCACTGTGGGCCATTGCAGCGTCTTGTCAAAACAAAGGCTTATGTAACTTGTGGGTCATAACAATATGTTTCTGCGCAATGCAATAGGTTATAGATCCCAACTAATGTCAATCAGATTTTGTAATTTGTTCAAACTATTACTTGAACAGCGACGCTAATCTGACATTATTATAGCATGTCATAATATGATCCTAGTATAGTTTTAACTATCATACCATAATAGAAAGCAAATATAAAAATGTAAGTAAGAAAAATATAAGATATCATATGAATAACCCTTTAAAAATATTTTAAATGGAAGAAATAGAACGCTGTGAAGTTTAATATTGACAATTCGTACCTAACTTCATATAAATAAAATTTCATATTTATTAACGCTTTTTGTTTAATATCTGCTGTGAGGTGCCGACGTACTTCATGCCATATCTTGCCATGGACCCCGTGCTAGCTCCCCGACTCCTCTGGAGGGACAGCGGACGCAGCGCGCTACTTCCAGTGTGTCACATTATTCCACAGTATGATAATAGATGGTGCTGCAATTCGTGTACACGGCGCAACAACATTTTCAATTAAAAATTCGTTTACACGGCGCAACAACATTTTCAATTAAAAATTCGTGTACTCGGCGCAACAACATTTTCAATTAAAAATTCGTGTACACGGCGCAACATCATTTTCAATTAAAAATTCCTGTACACGGCGCAACAACATTTTCAATTAAAAATTCGTGTACACGGCGCAACAACATTTTCAATTAAAAATTCGTGTACACGGCGCAACAACATTTTCAATTAAAAATTCGTGTACACGGCGCAACATCATTTTCAATAAAAAATCCTGTACACGGCGCAACAACATTTTCAATTCAAAATTGTTTACATTATTATATTTAAACTAGATGGCCCGGTGAACATCGTACCAGCTAAAACAATTTCTTCGATTTTTCAGCTGTTCCTTTGGGGTTTCCGTTAATTTTATTTTTTCATAAATCACCTCTGTGTTGTTGCGAACAAAACAAAAAATATCCAAATCGATCGAGCCGTTTTCGAGTTTTTGCGAGATAAACACGGCACGGTTATTGATTTTTATACATAGAATAATCCCGCCAAAAAGCTCATTCCTGCCATTGTTTTCACTTCACTACACTTCTTAATTTATGGCTTTTGCGACAATTTGGTAAGTATATTTCTGCCAAAATATTTATCATTAAGAAAACAGTTTCTAATGATGCTTTCTATAATCACTATGAAGTCAACCGGGTTCAAACCGCAGCCTCTGAATCAGAAGCCTACACATTATCCACTAGGCCATCATAATACGTAATGCTGTAATCTCGGATCAGTGGTTGTACTTCTCATTCTATTTCTGTGAACTTACACACACGTCCAATTATTATAATGTAATGAAGACTTCGCCCTCGCGTGCCACCAGATCTATGTAAATGATAATTAAGAAAGAATATGATGACGTTTCTCCTCAGTAAAAAATCGTTTGATGGTATTTGCCGAGTGTTTGAGATGTGGGAACATTCTTAGAGTGGTGAGCCTTTAAGTATATTTATTTAATATCGATAGATCGCGCTGGAAATTTGACAGTGGCAGCAATGCTGTTGTAACAGAACTTAATTAAATTTAGACTTTCCTTATCTTTTTTAATGCCAAACATAAAAATGAGACAGCAAACATTTTTAGCGAGTACCAACCTACATTTCTGTCAAAAGGTAAAGAAAATGTTGCGTTTTTATGTATCTTTAGTCGGTATGTTCCGAAGTCACGTCTAAATTTCTTAATTTTGACGTGTTTAAACAAAACTGGCAGCACCAAAAATTGTAGCTGATTTTTGGCGTTTGACATTAGAAAAAGATAGGGACAGTCTAAATTTAGTTAAATTCTGTTACAGCAGAATTACATCATTGCTGTGAAAAAGGTTAAAAATGAAATTCACCATCTGATGAATATAATTTTTATAATGTAATCCGGAAAACAAACATATCGTCGCTTAAATTCTAACACTGCGCAAGTCACAAAAAACATCATTTCAGGAAAGCAAAAATTAAATCTCTGTTACTTTTCCGTAAGTATTAAATGACATTTCTACAAGAACATTAAAAGCACTCATCCTATTGTCTCTAAACATGAACCTCGATATGACCGGTCGTACGAAGCTTTATTTGATTTCCTGTCCAATGAGGTGCGTAATTAACGGCCATTTTTCAGTTACGAGTATTAAAATCAAGCGAAGGACGATATGGGATGAGTATGTCAATTCAATAATCTTGAGAGTGTTTATCTCCACCATCATGTCTCTCGGTGGGTTCGATTTAATTTCGCAGGAAAACTGAGCATAGCTCATTCTATTTGCTCACTGGGTGACATGAGCTTGTAAAAGCTCATAAGAATGGTCTAGATCATCCTCAAATGCATCCAGCTTTGATTTAATAAGAAAACTGTTATTTATAATGAATATTTTAACCACGCGTTATTATGCTATTGCATATAAATTTCGTTTATAATTCTGTAAAAAAATGACACCACTAAAGATACTAGACACTCATATGCCTCCTAAAAATTAAGACTTAATATAATAATTTAAAATTAAAAAGCAATGGTCCAATAGATCTTTCCTCGTTTTTTTTTGTTTTTCCACGAAACAATCATTATTCATTATTATTTAAAAATAATAATGATTGCTCTTTGGCGCGATTGGATCCCATTTCATCCCGTAGATACTGTGAGAACCGGCTAAGGGGTGCACCAGGATAATTCTTTTTTTGACTTGCATTAGAATTAATTCCTGTGTCGCGGGGACTTTACAAACATTCAAATAACGGGAACACAGAACACCCAGACTCGGAACAACAATTTGTGGTTTACACAAAGTTGTTGTCCCTGTCCCTGTTGTGTCCTTTTTAAGGCGAAGGCTCTTGTCTAATAGTGTACTTCCACGGGGTTGAAGATGATGATGGCTGGGTCCACACTCGAGACTAAATTTTTGTATTATAAATACAGTGGGGAGGTCTCACTGTAGCGGGGACGAATATGGCCTGGGGATGATACTGAATATATTAGAAACTTGCTTATTATATTAAAACTTTACATATTCAGTCACATTAAATTATTACCACATAATGCTCTAGACAACGGTTATCGATATGTTATGAAACTATTCCATCACTACACACGAAAACTTCACAGCGGGTGACACGGATCCCGAGCGGATCGGCACACGCTTATAACCGCCATTATACGGCGTGTGACGCAACACGACATCTCGCCGGTAGACGACGACGTTCCAATCTTTTTATTACTCTCGGGTTAATTTTAATGATTCCGTTTTTGTCATTATACTTCGTCTGGCCATAAATACTGTTACAATTAAAAAAAAAAACAATAATATTTGATACGTTTGAATTTGGAACCTGTCAATCTTACATGAATATTCATTGTGTTTTCTCAATTTTTTCCCGCCAATCTGTGTTAAATATTCTTGTGATATTCAAATGGAGTGGGGCGATAAAGAAAACCGAATTGCTGTGATAACATTACACAAAATAGGTATNTTTTCCCGCCAATCTGTGTTAAATATTCATGTGATATTCAAATGGAGTGGGGCGATAAAGAAAACCGAATTGCTGTGATAACATTACACAAAATAGGTATGGAGCCAAGTGCAATTTTTGAAACTCTTCATCCGCTTGGTATAATGTTTCAGTCGAATATTTGTGTACTGAATTAATGAATGAGTGAATGAATGTTTATTTGCTAATATACAGGTTATACATAGGTTCTTACAATAAATTCAGATTCACCATATATGACGAATTCGTCGTGCAAATATTCCAAAATAATTATAATTACAAGATACTATTTTATGATAATCAAGAACTATGATATGAATTACATGAATACTTTATTAAATTACTGAGCTAAATAGGTACAATAAAGCCTCTCCATTTTGTGACTAGAAAAGATCTGGCCGTCCATGTATTATTCGTACTAAAAAGGTGATGAAAGCAGCGAAGGAAAGGATTCGAAGAAATCCTGTCCGAAAGTAAAAGATTTTATCACGGGAAATGAATATAGCACCTAGAACTATGTCGCGTATTTTAAAAGCTGACTCAGGGCTTGCAGCATTAACTGGTAACATAACCGGTCATTATTTAACCGTTGATTTAAAAATAAATAGGGTGGTAAAATCAAAGCAACTTCTCAAGCGGTACGTAAAGAGAGGTCACAGAAATATTTCATTTACTGACGAGAAAATTTTTAGGGTCGGTACTCGCTATAAATGTTTGCTATCTCGTTTTGGCGTTTAACACTAGAAAAAGATAGAGATGGACCATATTTAGTTAAGTTCTGTATGGACACGCTAGGCAGTACCGGGTTAACATCCTCAGTCCCAAGTACGTCCCCCTTACGAACAATTAGTAAAAATCGTACAAATGTTACCAACAAATAATAAAATTATCCAGGAAGGTCAACTCAAGGATATTTGAAACAATATAAAATTATATACTATTATATAAAAATATTTGAACGGCAGGCAGTGTTAAAACTAATTATAGCATAACTTTTGTTATTAAACAGAATGCTAAAATTAATATTTTAAGTACAGTATAATATCTTAAAACAAGTAATATTGTTTAAATTAATTAAAACATTTCTCATATTTAAATAATTTGATAACCGACTGTTGAATTATTTAATTATTATCCTCTTTACATAAGTTTAGTACGAGTAACAGACTGCTCTAGAAATTCTAGAACTATCAAATTAACTCGGAAGTCAAAACATTATACTAATTATAGCACAAATAAAATTATCTAATTATCATATATATACATTACATTAGTGAAGTCATATTCTAGATGCGTCTGCGAACGGAAGGTCTTGGATTCGATCCTGGTCATGTACCACTTGTGTATTTCAATATCATGTGTGATTCATATCATTGTAGACACCAGTGTACTCAATGGAGAAGAAAAACTTTGTGAAAGAACCTGCATGCCCGCATACGTGTGTGAAGTCTACCAACCCGCAATAGGCCAGCGCGGTAGACTACGGCCTAATCCTCCTCTTGATCAGGGGAGGTCCGTGCCCCTGTAGTGGGGACGATATGGACTGAGGATGATCTTTTATTTTATTATATTCATCTATCTATGTAAATAAAAATCAATTGCTAAACAATGATTGTCCGCACATCACTTCAAAACGGCTGCACCTATTTTGGTTAATTATTTTTTTTGTATTTATAATTGTCAGTGCAAGAGCAATTGTATGAATGAAAATATTTGAAAAATCGTACGAAAAAGTGAAAAAAAAAAGAGTTTAAACATCTCTACAGAAAAATAAGTGAGTGAATACAGTAAGTACGTTCTAGGTCGGGAATCTTAAATCATATTGACAGATTGATTTTCATCTCTTCGCAAGACAGAAGGTCGACAATTGTCATCGTTGTTGTCACGAACACGAAACGAATTGCTTTCAGTGTTGGTTTATTTCATTGTCTTTTAGAAAATATACTTATTTTCTATATATATTTTTACTATTTTATTATAAAAGTGTTAAATGTCAAAGTTTGTAATTAAAAAAAAGAACGACTGCTCAGATCATTAAGGGCTTCTGAAACCAAATTCGTCGATCTTTGTTTGTTTGTTTGTTGGAGCTTCACGCAAAAACCATGAAGTAAATTTTGATCAAATTATTACAGTCTTAAAGATACTATTCTGATTTAAATACTGCGGTATGTTTCATTAAAATCGGTCCAGTAGAATTGAAGATACAGCTTAATCCCTATTTTAGTAGCCGCCGCTAAGGTACAAGAAGAGTAAAAATGGTTCTATGCTTTTTATATAAATCTATAATTATTACTCATCCAGTCGATATTAAGATACGTACATATAACAAAGTATACATCTGTAATTGTATACAATAGTGGTTTCTTCTACCTTACAACTGTCTTAAGGTACGAGTATTTAGGCTGGCACGGACTCCAAAAATAATAATTGTATATTATTGTCCTAATAAATTGAATGTATTTTAATTAGACTAAAATATATTTTTATTTTGTTTAAACACAAACAATATTTTGTGGTATCTATTTGTTAGTCACATGGGTTGTAGTATATGCAAAGTTTAAGTATGTGGCAGACGCATCATTCCTATAATTGAGTACTTAGTAGGGACAAAGGGTATATTCAAGTAAATTAAAATAAATGAATAACGCAATTATTTTTAGAGTAGATTTTTTGTAGTTTTTTTTCTGTTATTTGTTTTATATTATCATACGAAAGTTCTTTGGCACCCTCTTTAAAAAAAAATCATTACAAAACTAATTTGACCTCTTAAGGATCTTATGAAAGTTCATTAATTATTTCTCAATCNCTAGTTTTGTTTTTTCTGTTATTTTTTTTTATATTATCATACGAAAGTTCTTTGGCACCCTCTTTAAAAAAAATCATTACAAAACTAATTTGACCTCTTAAGGATCTTATGAAAGTTCATTAATTATTTCTCAATCAACGCGCCTATCTACGCGGTGTTACGCACACCGTTCCGCTGCAGGGCACTCACTCATACACATCCTCAAATAAAATACAATTAATCCAATCAGTATTGTAACGCCGTTTCTTTGCAACCGGCGCCGTCGAACTGTGGGGCGACCATGTCCGTGTCGCGAAATTGAGATTATATTTTGTATTACATTATACATACATACATACATAATACATGCACCACTGATCACATGAGGATATGTGCCTCGGCGCAGAAATAGGTTTTCCCGGAAGAGCATTTACTTATTATATAATTTATTATACTAGCTTCTAGCCACGGCTCCGCCCGCGTGAATGTCGGTTTTCTGCTACATGGGAAATTCCGACACAATCATTGATTTATACAAAAAGCCTTGGAGCACTTTTACTTGATCTCTCGTACCTTAACGGCGGCTACTTAAACAGGGATCAAACTGTCTCTTCAATTTTACTGTGCTGATATTGATGAAATATGCCGCATTATTTAAGTCGGATTAGTACGTTTAAGACTGTACCATTTTAACCAACATCTAAAACAAACAAACATCGATGGGTTCGGTTTTAGAAGCCCTGAATTAGTCGATCTGAGTAGTTTGTTTTTAAATAACTTTGATTTTTGAAAATGTGACATTTAACAATTTATAAATGCTTCCAAAAACAATGTTCCGCCAATAATGAGGTCTATGACCGATGTTACCGGTGGAGATATGTATGTATTATTATTAAATTTATTTGTTAACGCCTAATGTTTTCATACGAGCAATCAGTGACTAGCGGTTAACTAAAATTATTTTCTAGGTATAAGTTACAACAAATGATTTTTTTTTCTTAAATACACAACTAACAGTGAAAAAACTAATTTTCCATTTTATTTAAATAATATCTCCAACTGGCCATATTCATCCAACATTATTAATTATAATATTGAATGCCAATTTGGTTGAATGTAGCTGTACCAATTCTAAGTAGCTACTTAGAATTACTTAGTTTAGTAAAGTACTTTGTTTACAGCAGTAAACCTGTGGGTAGGTTTAATTTTAAATAAGGTAGATTAATTGTCGACTGGGGGACGAAAAGTTCCCAAATGGTGACTATACTATAAAGCCATAAACAAATAAATAAGATATCAGAGTATAAAGGCTTGATACTCCAATTGATCTATATTGACCCCCAGGGGGTCGTCATTAACTTCACTACAGTTTGAAAATGAGATCTCTTAAAGTGAGTGGCACTACGCCAGCTAACTAAAACACAATTGAAATTCATGAATTTACATAAATTCAATATTGGTGTCGATTCTCTTCCAACAGAACTTAATTAAATTTGGTCCCTCCCTATCTTTTTCTAACGTCAAACGCCAAAACGAGATAGCAAACATTTATAGCGAGTACAGACCTGCGTTTCTGTCAAACGGTTCAAAAAATGTGGCGTTTTTGCGTATCTTTAGTCCGTGTGTTCTGAAATCGCGTCTAAATCTTTTAGTTTTGAAGTTTCTGAACGAAACTGACAGCACCAAAATTGTAGCTATGTCGTTTTGGCATTTGACACTAGAAAAAAGATAGGGAGGGATCAAATTTAGTTAAGTACTGTTACAACAGAATAGGCATTATTAACTAAGCAAGGGAATCTATCCAAAACTAAGAAACATGACAAGTTGTCTACTAGATAAAAGAGTTTAGGGACCTCTTATATAAAGGATACATTCCGTCCTTATTTACAGTGAATACAGTGTACCGCATTAGGCCAGCGTGGTATAATCCTAACTCAGGAGTTGCTAACCTTTTTAGCCGCGGTTCAAAATCAACCAAAATGTGAGCTTGAGACTTGTGTCAAAAATATTTTCGTATTTTCCAAATGCTTTTTAATTTTTGTATATTATATTAGACAGTACAATTCCAAAAATATAGTATTAGTACATTATTTTTGGAACTAAAGCGGGTCACTTGAAATTATAAAATGAGTCACTCGGTGACCCCCGAGTCATAGGTTACCGACCCCTGGCCTAACCCTTTACATTCTGAAAGGAGACCCTGCAGTAGGACAGTGGTTAGGTTGACGATGATTATGATGATGACACCGAGCCTTCGACGGTCTGTCTCTAAATTGATAAATTTATTTTAAAATGCTAAGTGGGACTGTTCCTAAAAACCTAGATAAAATTATCGTCACGGCCAATCGCTTATTACATCATAAAATTGCCGATTGTTACGTCCACCAGTTTGACGATGCCATTAAAATGTAGCTACAGTTGAAGAAATAAAATAAAATGTGCCTTAACGTTCTCATCATAGACGCTTTGAAAGCGCGTCGACAGATGTGATGGGTGTCTTATGTCTGTATGATATAAATTGAGTATTTTGTTTAACTTCCAATCTGCGTCTTGAAGTGATGGGAAACTAGATTTCTCACGGTAACATTATATTGTAACTAGCCTCCTGTTTTGGTATTTGCATGTTCGATTTAAACATTTCTATAGATACACTCACGCCAATATCCCATAAGGATAAGCAGAGACTATAGTATATACTATATACATACAGTTACGCCTCTTCCCCATTGGGGTAAGCAGAGACCACTTCTTTCCACCTGCTACGATCGTTAAATGAGCAAAGTGGCTATCCGCAGCTCATAGTTCGCCCCCGTGGGCAACGAGACGTGTCGGGTGGCGAACCACGACGCCGCCATTTTATGGGGTTCAAAA